>JAJHUR010077690.1:0-10997 GCA_027495735.1 Lutjanus campechanus | reverse complement strand
AATGCTGTCGACTTCTCTGTGCCCGAGGTCATCCGAGATGGACTGACGAGTCCACATTTCAGATTGTTTTCAGAAGTCATGGGTTTTATCTCCTCCTGGCTAAATAGGAAAAGGACCATCCAGATTGTTACCAGTGTTGACTTCAAAAGCCAGCATCTGTGATGGTATGAGGGTGTGCTAGTGCCCATGGCATCATGGGTAACTGTCACATCTGTGAAGGCACCATTCATGCTGAAAGGTACATACAAGTTTTGGAGCAACATATGTTGCCATCCAGACGTCTTTTTCCAGAGACATCCCTGCTTATTGCAGCAAGACAATGCCAAGACACATTCTGCATGTGTTACCACAGCGTGGCTTTGTAGTAAAAGAGTTTGGGTACTAGACTGACTTCCCTTTAGTCCAGACCTGTCTCCCATTGAAAATGTGTCCAGCAAATATGCCAACATAGACCCCAACTTCAACAATTTGTGTCCTCAGTTCCCAAACTATTACAGTGTTGTGGAAGGAAAGGGTGATGCATCAAAGTGGAAAACATGATCCTGTTCCCAAATTATTTGGAACATGTTGCAGGCATCAAACTCAGAATAAGTGTATATTTACAAAAAATAATAAAGGTAATCAGTTTGAACATTACATATCTTGTTTTTGTATTATACTCAACTGAATACAATTTGAAAAGTATTTGCAAATCATTGCATTCTGTTTTTATTTACGTTTTACACAGCATCTAAACTTTTCTGAACTGGGCTTGCACATATACAGGATTAGGAGGTTAATACCAACCCTATAGAGAGGAATGAAAGAGGGGGAGGAACTTCATTGTACCACAGAATTAATTACATTCAGCACATTAAAGCCACTTAAATGGTTCCTAAAAATCTGAAGCTGCGGAAAAACAACAAAGCACACTAAGTTCCATAATTGTGCATGTTGTACTTGTACAAGATGAATGTGTGTTAATGCAGCCGCCCTTTTGTGAACTGTGATCAAGAGCCCATGTTTTCATTACACAATCAAAAGAAGATATATAACTGGAGTGTGCCACCTACTCTAAGAAAAGCAATCAAAGCGGGTGACGTGAATGTGTGGTTATGTGGTTTGTTAACAATGCTCACCAACATTGAACATATTTGATAATGCCGGTATTGGCAGTTGGATGTCATTCTGTCTCATCAACACTGAAACCACTAGGTTTGTACATATGCAGAATTTATTACCTTCTACCTTGTGAGGGTGCTTGGCTTCACATATTCCTTTGTTGATGAAACATGCCTGTTCTCTCACCCCGAGAACAGTGGGAAATGAAAAATGGATGAAAAGCTTTTGAAATAGTGTGTATGATTACCATAACACTTCTACAATAGAGGGAGTGTGCCTGTCATGTATTGTTGCATGTAGCACAAAGGCCATGCACCATACAAAAGACACTTGTACCTATGTCCTACAAAAGATGACAATATTTGCTTTATTTTCTCCCCTTTTTGATTGATATTGAAGTCCTGCTTCCAGTAAGGGTCTCCTCCGCATTCGAACAGCTGAAGTGATTCTTTTTTCATTTCACTTCACCGTTCCTCCTTTTAATCTAGCAGCACTAAAGAACTGGGTTCTAGCAACAACAAAAAGGTTAGATCTCGCTTTCTGTTTCATCTTGGCCTCCTGCGATCCCCAGGGAGGTCTCTCTGTGCTCGTCTGCGCTGCTTGGCGATAGGAGATTGTGCCAGGGCTCTGTTTGTTTGGCTTTCTTCCCCCCTCCTCATCGCGCTGAAATCTGCCTGACAGTTCGGCAGCATGGCTCAGGCCCCACAGGAGCTACCGTCAGATAAAATGTCACCGTGGCTTTGTTCCATGCGCCCTATAGGCTGGCCAGATGCACTGTACACCTGAGAACCCAGTGGCAAAAGCAACAGAGCAAGAGGTGGTGTGCAGACAGCATCCAGTCTTGTTAATTTTGCTGCACGTGCCTTAACTTGCCTGGCTTTTTATCTTCATTGACAAAATCAGCTTTGATGGACCATTAGATTAGAGGATTTAACCTTAGAGCTATATGATTAAACCACAAATAAATCATATATGGTTGATTGACAGCACTAATTCAGCATCCTTTGACGTTGCGGGGAGATGTGATTGGATAAATGCCCGCTATCCTCACCCGTCGCTTAATATAACAGCCCCTGAGCCTCAAACTCTTGACACATACAGTCAGACCTGATCCACTTTTCTCAGCAGCACCAGACCCAGCTCCTGTCTCTGAGCCTCAGATGACTCTTCTCACTGTTTCCCTAACGAGGCTCGAGTGAAAAAGCCGACTGGTCCTCTCACAGTCGAGCACTAGGGCGGTTGCCACTGTCAGCTCCTGTTAGCTCAGCCCCTTCTCTGGTTCACGTTTCAGAGAGCACAAACACACTCATCCCAAAGGAGCTCATCCGTGCTCCTTCACCCCACCCCGACTCCCCCTCAACCCCCGCCTCAATAAATTAATAAAAGAAGGAGCAGCTCTCGCAGGTAATTTGATTAAATACGACATCCCTGCTTTAAAGAGCGTGCTGACGAAGCAAAAATAAGATGGGACGTTGTCGGAAGAAATTGTCACTGTACTCGCACATGACCCCCCTCCACCCCCAGCAGCTACACTAGCTCTCCTCCCTCTCTATCAGCTGAGGATCACCACATACTCCATTTTCCAAGGGCATCTCTGTTATTAGATGAAAAATGCTATATGCTCCAGATTACTGGGCTTGTCAGTCACCTAATTTGATGCTATCCCCACCAGATCTCTTCCCTTAATTGAGTTTCTTTTGCTTTATTTGATAGCAGATGTTTATGAGTTAATATGTTTGAACCAGGGCTACAGGCTGCATGAGCCCATGGGCTTATCTAGGGCACATGCTTGCACTTTTCAAAACAGACATAGTGTAAACAACAACATGAGCGCAGGCATTTGTTTTACACCGAGGACGTAAATAAGTGAAACCAATTTCTGCCAAATGTGCCGAGAGAATTGTATTTGCATTTTAACAACAAAAAAAAAAAAAAACTTAGTACAAGGATTCAAAAGGTAAAATCTCATATTTTAGTTAACAGGATAGTTTGGATTATTTTCGTGGGGTTGTATGAGGTACTTATTGATAGTCAGTGTATAAGCTACAGAAGATGCTGCTTGGCACACCTCCAGTTTGGAGAGGCAGAGATGGGCATCAGCACGAAAGCTAAGAAATAAACTCTGAACAGAGTCAGCAACAAAAGTGGATTTAGTCACTATTAAAAAAAACTATATCAGTTTAAGTGTACTTTATATTTAGAATGTTTTTTATACTTTAATTTGCTGTCAGACCTTTTCTGATGGAAAAAAACAGGTGTTATATAAGCCAAATATTGCTCTTTCTCCAAACCAACCAAACTCCAAAGGCAAAATCAGTAATTTTACCTCACACCAAAGTCACACAACAACACAAACAAACTACCAGATCAAGGCATGGATAGACCAGCAACTCCAATGTTCTGAGAGGTAAAATTACTCATTTCAACAATGGAGTTGGTTGGTTTGTAGAGAGCAATATTTGGCTTATATGACGGTGGCTTCCCATCAAAAAAGGCTGGCATATTGCAAACTAAAGTAGTTAAAATATTCTAAACATAGCATGCATTTACATTGATATTGATTTTTTTGGGTGGACCTTTTCTTAAGTGCCTAAAATACCTTTTGTTGCTGACCCCATTCACAACAATACATTGCTTAGCTTCCTACACTGCAGGTATTCTAGCTGCTTTTTCAAATGGGGAGCATGTTGATCACTGTCTACTGTAGATAATACACAGACTTTCAATATGAAACTCAAATAATCTATCCCTTTAGGATGGTAACTCTAGAATTGTATCTCATTATTGAAGAAACTGAACCAATGTGAGATTTTATTTCATTCATTACAGGATGTACATTCTCTTTTCCCCTTGTGAACGCTTCTCACTTTCTCTAAGTTTGTGTCATCCCCACTGTCTTCTCTTCACCCCTCAGGCTCGAGAGGGCTCGCTAGAGTTGGGAAGGATGTATCGAGCCACGACGTATGAATGGAATGACAAGCCATCTCAGTCAGAGGGGAAACCACTCATTACACAGATTGCTTTGCAGTGTCTCTGGGTAGTCAAGGCCAATGTCACCTCTCCTCAGTCTGGCTGGCCACAGCCTGAATGCCAGGCATCACTGTGTGTGCCCCTGCTTGCAATCTCCCCAAGCTGACACACTTTGTTGTTAACTCTGTATCCTTCAGAATCGCTTTGCCTTGAGGTTACGAGGGTGGATTACTGACCCAACAACAATGCCGATAATGGGAAGGAAACAGACATGTCCTAATGGAAGGAAGGATTCTGAATCTTATTAGCAGGACATCTTGTTTCAGTCAATGCTCCAGTAGCCCCTCCGGCTCCATGATAGCATCAGCAGCAAACAGCTAGCAGGTGCAGAACAGAAATAAAGCCAATTGTGTTGATCGAATCATCTCCCCTTCTGCCACCCCACATCTATTCCTTCACTTCAGTGTCCACTAACTGGCTGTGCTATGGATAATGCTCTCTAATGTCTATTAATGCCCTCTGTGGTGCTATCAAGACATATGCTGATGACAATACTTTCCTCTTGTCTTTGATAGGTTAACTATGCTGCAATGGCTCCCATGTTGGGAGACAGGTGGTTAACTGCTCTTCCTGTCTCCAGCCTTGGATAAGTGGGCATGTGTTGGGGCACTGTCAGTAACAGCTCTACCTGTGGATGAAAACCCTGCAGTCTGTAGCAGCCTGTGCTGTGGTAGCAGGTTTGTACCATACTGAGCTCCTGAGTTGAGCCTTATCTCCCCCCCCAGCCTGAGAATCCGCGGTCCTGTCCTCGGGATTGGCATGGGGAGCAGCCTTGAGTGGCAGGCTCCTGCTCTAATTAAACCAGCAGAAGCATTAGTCCCGCTTGTGAGCAGTGTGAGAGTTTTCATAATTACCTGTGCAATTCATTCATTATTTAACTTAACGAGGTAGCTCAGTGGCCAAACATACAGTGGATTGGAGGCCTAATTTGGGAAAATGCCATAAAGATATCGGATACCTGAGGTTTTTTTAGCCCCAGCCCCCTGTAAAGCTCCTGGATGATGAGGGATCAGGAATAATGACTGGATATTTGGTCTTATTAACTTTGAAAGTGTCTGCTTGTGATGTAGGCAAACACAGAAAAGCACTCTTATTGCAATGTCTATTAAGTTCAAATGAAATGTAAGTATGACCTTTCTAAGCTCCTTAATTCAGCTAAATTGGCTCCAGAGGAGGCTAATTTAGCCTTTTACAACATGGGGGGAAATGGGCATTAGAGCAGTGGTGCCACCAGCAAATGGCACTGGACCCTGACTTGTTTGCACAGAAAAATGTGTTAGCTTTCTGTCTCAAAAAGATGAGAATTTCCCTGTTCTTAAAAGCCTTAAAGGGGTGGCTCAGATTATTTGAAGCGGGGTTGTATGAGGTACTTACTGATAGTCAGCATATTAGCTACAGTAAATGCCACTCCCAGTAAGGAGAAGCAAAGAGGGGCAGCAGCATGGAGGTTCAGCATTGAATTGCTGTGGACAGGATCAGGATCTGTGTATGCTATATTTAGAATATTTTCAACACTTTACCTTGCCGTTACATGGTCTTTTCTAATGGGAAACTGAAGTCAAATATCGTTCTCTCCAAACCAAGCAAACTCAACAGGCAAAATCAGTAATTTTACCTCACACAACATTGTCTGCCGCTGTATCGATGTGTTAGTTTGTGTTATTGTTGTATTATTGACTTTGGTCTTTTAAATGGATAGTTCGAATTCCCTGAAGTTGCACAATAGCACAAACAAACTAACAGATCAAGGCAGCAGCTCGCATATCTTGCAAGGTAAAATTACTGATTTTGCCTGTTGAGTTTGCTTGGTTTGGATAAAGCTGCATTTGGCTTGTACAGTATGATGGCAGTTTCCTGTCATAAAAGGCTGTTTGACAGCAAGGTAAAGCAGTTTTTTTAGGTATACCTTTTTTAGGTGGCTAAAATAGCTTTTGTTGCTGACCCTGTCCACATTGTTTAGCTTCTGTGCTGTTGCCCCTCCCTGCTTCTCCTTACTTTTCTAGCATACTGTATGTACCTTTTACAGGCCCACATCAGATAATCCAAACTACTCCTTTAAAAGCCTTGAAGACTTTTTTTCCCCATCCAAACTATTTATTCTCACCCAGTTGCTGGCATCACCATTATAATTTTGACCACATTGGTATTGCTAGTAAATGTGAATGGGAAGTTTACATTAAAACGCAAATGCAGCACATTAAAGCATGGAGTCAGCGTTTTATAATCCTGCATGAAAACATGTTACCTTATAGGAAGGCCATGCATTTGGATGCCAGAACTTGGATACCAAATCACACTGGGCTGTAGTCACAACCCGGCCTGCTCTAGCTGGGAAGATAATTGATACACAATTCATGTCTAAAATGATGGGGGCGGATGATCAAGTTAGACTGGTGTGATACAACCCTGCAAAATTATTGAGTCAGGAGATAATCTGTTTTGATGCAGCCCTTATACCACTTATGATAATTCACATCGTTCCATATTCTCGCTCATACATAACAGCTGGATCCACTGATCACAGGCACAGCTTGAGTCATCCTGGCTATGCACCGTTCATATTTCATGAAGAAAAATACAAAGGTGAAACATCCTCCTCCGTGCTGCATTTTTTCGTTGCCGGGTGAAAACCTTGTGTGAATCCAGCTCTGGTGATCTAGATGCTCCAAGTCAAAGGATTACACGCTTCCCCATATGAGTCAGGAACAACAGTGATTTAAAAAAATCTCAATTTAACTTACATGGTCTGACACTTTTAACAGTTAATATGATCTGTGTCATTGAATTTCTGCCACTCAGGAACCCATATCCGTTTTAATCCCTGTCAAGCATTGTTAACTTGTTTACTGCTATATTAAGCACCAGATATGCTGCCTCAGAGAGCGGTATATAGCCCGTGGCAATTTACTTCCAATGAAAGCATTAGGCTCACAGCAGTGTTACAGAAACAATGAATTAAATTACACATGTGCAGTGCAGTCTGTAGACCCTGCACTTTTGATTTCATCAAATATTTATGGAACACTGAGGTCTATTTTCATGGAAATATTACTTACAATGGTCCATGCTGTACTGTGCATATGTGAAACGATGGCCATGTTTACATTGGGCTTAACTTACTTGTAGCTGGGTTACTGCTCATGCATTTGTATTGTCGCTGCTGTCTTTGCAGCACAGCTTGCTGTTGACTTAAGGACTACTGTCTTTGAGAGAGCAAGATTAGAACATACAGTATAAAGTAAAAGCCTGCAAATCTATGGCATTGTTGCGAGTGTAAATCACTTCAAACAAAGCAGCATGCATGGTGTTTCCAGCACAGAGATATCACATCACGAATCAGACAAAAGCCAGAGTAAAGGCACTTCCCTCGCCCTCCACTGCCGGGACATAGAAAAGTATTACAAGACTTGTAACTGTGCTCCAGTGACCCAGAAACACATATTTCTAATTGTTCTAGCTGGCCTCTGGGGCTTCCTTCACAAAGCTATGACCTCTTTACAATCAGACCACAGCGCACGGCCCATCAGGACCCAAAGGAGAGCCCGAGTGAGTGCGATCCCCTCAGGCATGGGAGTTCTCCCCTGAGCGGACAACTCGAAATGCCACCTCCATGTCTGCCTGTGAATTTTTTTATGTGGTTGCACAGACACTAGTGCTTGTACATCAAACACACAAACACACATTTGCACCCACACGCACAAAAGTCAAACACCCCGAGACAGCTCTATTTGTTCTCCCTATCCCCTTGAAAGTGCAGCGAAGACCAAACGAAGGCGAGATGGACTGCGTATGCTTTTTCAACCTTTCTCCTTCCTGGACAATCTAATAACATCAGGCCGCGGTGATGCAGCAAGGTCGGCCCCGGTCCAAGGTCGCTCTCTGCTGGGTCCACGGCTCAGAGGAGAGGGGAGGGGAAAGGAGCGGCGAGCAACACGGCCAGTTAGGCGAGATCTGATCCCACAAACCAAGAGCCCCTCTGATTACAGCATAATACATTTATAATTGAGAGTGATAAGGTCTGTGCCATTTCAAATGTTGCAAGTGTGCCGTTGATAATTAGTGACCCTGGAGAACAGGCGCTCTGCTTTTTCACAGTGCAGTGAGAAGCGGGTGCTTGTGATGAGATCCTTGCTGATGCCGACAAAATAAAAGCCACCTAAACAGCTGAGAGATGAAGAATTAAGCACTTATCAACAACGATCTTATCAGCAGACAAAGTATGATTTGAAAACAGAGCCACAACTTCTGTGATGCTGCTCGGGCCTTTGAAACAATAATCTCTACACTTTGGAAAATATTATCCACTAGAGTCCTCTCTATCTGTTTTCTGGGGGACATGTCAGGGGCTAATTGTTAAGAATTGAGTTATTGAGCTGTATGCCCTTCTCCAGCCCCTGAAGGACTAACACCAATACAAATAGCTTCCAAACACTATTGGAATTCCACTGGAGTGGCCCTGACTTACCCCAGCCATAATATTGTTCTAATAATTGGAGCTCACAGGCCATCAAATATCATGCCGGTTTGTTCAATTGATTCAGACAGGGGGGGGGCACGCATTTGCAAAATTCACATTTGTAATCTGAATAGCATTCCTCCACTGTGTGTTTTAATGATGGAAAATTCTGTGAGGCAAAAGCATTTTGTAATTTGTCCTCTGGCTAACTTTTATGTAATATGCTATGCGGGACTGTTAGGGCTTTGACTGGACTACAAACAAGTACACATGCAAACAGTATGCACAAATAAGCTGTAGCATTTGGCTCCAAGTACAAAGTTGACATTAAACCTCCCTTACAAATGGAAATGTATTGATGATACCAGTGGAGCCCAATCAATATATTGGTTTATATCAATATTAGCACATATTTTGTTGGACTTGTGCTGATACAAGAACTTGTGTGTTGTGGGTTTTTTTTAACAAAAACATAGTGCAGATTGTTTTTAATTTTTTTTAGCTTTAATGGCAGCATTTTGGACATTAAAGTTATCGTTAAACTGTAAAAACATCCTGCCTGCATTACATATCTTTGTCACAACTGTTTGGTTTGATAACTACATCATTGCAACACATGTGTTTATGTATATAATGTATATTCTATATAGAGATGATAATAGATCCTGATAGTTGAATCGATACTCTTATTTACTATTTGTCATAATTTGGTGCAGAAAATAAAGACATGACATGAAAAGACAGTTATTATAACTTATTACTTATTTTGCAAAAATAAGTTACATTGTTTCCTGAGTTATTGCATTTAGTTGCAATTTAATTAAATTCAGTAACGTGAACCCACACTTTTGTGTGTCGTTTTAAAGACAGAATTATAGCTGTATCATTTATCCAGGAGCTTATTGATATTTTGGGTACTGGCCAGTAGAGATGTACTGACACACATTTTTTCAGCCCAGATCTGAATCCAATATCTGAATTTGTATATCTGCCAATACAATACTATACCAATATCAGCGCTTGTTTTTCTGGATGTTTCAGATTATTATTATTATTATTATTATTGTTATTATTATTATAATTATTATTATTATTATTGCTTATGTTGGTTATTTTAATTTTAGTGCTGATTTATTATTACACCATGAGTGAAGTGGCTAGTACATGTCTTCATGCAAGCTGAATCGATAGAATCAAATTTGACCGCATCTCCCTTGAAATACACATTCATACAGAGGAGAAGTGGAAAGTGCCATTTAATCTCAATCAGAATAGTTTTGCTATAGTTTATCAGTCAGGCTCTATATAGCAGCATTAAAAAAATCTCTGCAATTGGATACATAATCAGGTAATGTAACAGGATTCATTTTGATAGTGCTCGGTTCAAAATGAATAGTTGACAAAGCAGGAGTGTGGTGTCAACTGCCTGCCTGCCACATTCTGCAGCCACTGCTGCGGTGCTGAAACGATGAGAGCTATATCACAGCCCATCAGTAAAGGCAGTGGATTACTTTTTGCGGGAGAATGCTGACTTGACACGCAGCTGAATGAGGTTGAGTGAAGGCAAGTGGCAGAGCCGGATGATAATGAAAACGGCCGTGATAAAGATGTAATGGATGTGGGAATCGGAGGTAAAAACATTCATGAATAATATCACAGGGAAGGTGTGTGACGCGGATTGACTTGGTTTGATTACACTCAGACAATCTGCACTTTAAAAATACATCCCTGCCGACTCCTTTCGCGCGGGCTGCTCTTATCACCTGCTAACAGGACGGAAGCAGCAATGTGTCCTATCAAACAGTTGTCGTTCAGAAGTGTTTGAACATGTTTTAAAGCATTTCAAGTGCAAACTCAGTTTAATTAGAATGGCTGCTGATTAGCACTGCTGAGGATAAAAAAACGAGTGTCCAAAGAATATCAACAGTGCCTCAGTTATAGTGTGTGTGTGTGTGTGTGTGTGTGTGTGCGCGCGCGCCTCTCGTCTGGCTGGGGCTCTAAACATCAAAGTCAAAAAATGGAACAAATGCTGTTGTATGAAAGAAACTGTGACTATAGAGAAGAGATGAGACTAATCAATAACATAAAAAATGTGCAGTTGATGGTTCAGTTTGTTCGCGCTTTTGTATTCTTTTCAAAGCATGCTACAATATTGTGCTGAAGCCAATGCATGTGGGTGTGCATAGTGGTAAAGAGGGATATGTGTGCCTGTGAGATAAAGCAAAGCGGGCCTGTTTTCCCTCTGCATGTGTGAGAGATGGTTGTAACCGGGTAGAGAACATACCATTTTTGTATTTAACATTTTTATGTTCTTGAAAATTCTTTGCTGGCTCCTCTCAGCAGCAGCTACGTGCTCTAATTGCTGAGTGCAAACGCACTAACTAGCTCTGCATCCCTGATCCGTGCTCCC
>JAJHUR010077688.1:0-25819 GCA_027495735.1 Lutjanus campechanus | reverse complement strand
AGCGACACACACACACACACGCACACACACACACACACACACACACACACACACACACACACACACACACACACACACACACACACTGGGATAACCTGGGATCTATAGAGTGATCAATTACTTAATCTGTACTGACTGACAGCCTTGATTGGAAACTTGATGTGATCAATAAGTGCCTGAGAAAGTAGGGGGAGGCACGTACACATGCACATTAGAGGACAGTTAAAGGTTATGGTCCCATGTGATCACTGTGTTTTTTTTTTATTATAAAACATGCAAATGGACAACATTTTATATCAACACACAAAACACACAAACATAAACACCTGACCATAATAATAAAAACAAAGCAGATAGACTTTAAGTTTCATGCCCAGATATTCTAGTGACCACAGCTGATTTAATTTCTTATGTTGCTTTTTTTCTTACATCAGCAGTGATTAACATCATGTGGCCGATGAGCTAATGTCATACATGGACAAACATTCCAGCCTTTCACTATATACCAGATTTATACTCAACATTGCAATATGTTGCCGTTTTTGGCGTTTGACTCCGAGCAGCTTCGTGATCTTTCCAGTGTTCCCCACAGTCTGACTGAGACTGGACCAAATATCCAACATTACATTAGTTGCAGAGTGAAAGCAGGAGTTTTGCAGAGCAGCTTCTAAAGCTGCAGCTTCACTTCTTTTTCTGCGTCAACACAGGAGTGTGTTCTGGCACAATTCTGCCTGTGGGTTACCTGCATTTTGGCATCTCTCAGATCCTAATACGCAATCACTGTATTTGCATGCCGAAAGCAGAAGAAAATAGACTTAAAGTGTGAGAATATGCTTCAGGGTGTCTGCATAAAGCACATTAGAAAGGTGCCATGACACAGCCTATGTACGTAGTCAGCTGTACTGATAAAAACAGAAGCATATCTGTTTCCTCAGACATGCATGAGACAGATGACCAATAAACACAGCTAAGGAGCCTGTAGACAAGAAGATTGGCGGTTCAGTCCCCAGCTCCTCCAGTACACATGTTGAAGTGTCCTTGGGAAACAAACTGAATCCCAAATTGCCCCTGATTGCTGTTCCTTTGGTGTGTGAATATATGTGTGATCGTGTAAGCAAAAGGGTGAAGCACTATAAAAATAAAAAAGTCCATTTATCAGTTCCTGATTGGTGAGTACCCAAATGCTGATAAGCTCCTGGACACACGGCACTGCTATCAGTATTTATGTGAAGATAATTTACACTAACATAGCTGTAATTTTCTAACTCATAACTGTCATGTCGCTGGCGAAGCTGCCAGCATTACCTTGCTAAACTGTGTGTTTATATTCTGTGCTCTCCAGTTATGGCTGACCGGGCTAAACATTCAAAATCATGGTGTAATTTTACTAAATTTAGCTAAATTTAAGCTAAATGCAGTTGTTGCATATAAAGGAGATAACACCAGCAACTTCATAAAACTGTTACAAATACAGCTCTCAATAAATGTGAAGCACTGCAGAGTGTTATACTGCTTTAGCAAGGCGGATGCTGCAGCTAACAGTAGGTCATCATTACAGCCTCCCGGCTCTACTGCTGATGGGATTAGCCAAATTACAAATGTAACTTTCTCAACCTTATTAAATTAAGGTAACCCTCATTTTCATAAACATACCAAGAGTCCGCACACCAGAAATTGCTCCTTAGCAGGTTTCTTTTAATGGTATCACCACATGTGACGTTTCGGGCAGTAGCCCTTCATCAGTGTCTTGTCTGATGAAGGGCTACTGCCCGAAACGTCACATGTGGTGATACCATTAAAAGAAACCTGCTAAGGAGCAATTTCTGGTGTGCGGACTTTTGGTATGTTTTTGTATTTTTGTATCTGTGATTCCGTCCAGCACCCAGTAATCACCGTTTTTGGATGTGCGTGCTGTTTTTTGCATCTTCAACCCTCATTTTCATCACAAAAAAATTCTATAGTTATTGCAAAACACAGTTAGTAATGTTTTAAAGTATTTCTAGTTTGATTGAACTTGGTGTGAACTATCCTGACAACCAGAGATTTAGTTTTATGTGATTGCTTAAGGTTGTTAATGTTTTTAACTGTTGGGAGATGACCACAGCCCTTAATCCCAGTTACCAGTTACCCAGTTAAAAGACTTTCATGTCATGTCTTTATTTTTTTGCATCAATTTATGGAAAGCAGTATCGTAGCACAAAAGTATTGATAAGGAGTATCAGTATCAATATAGTATTGATAAAATCCTAACGATACCTGTGCCTATTATGAGGACTATCTATCGTAACTGCTTTCAAATCATTTGCATTAACATTAAATCATTGCAATGCAATACATTTTACTGTGTAGCCACATTTTGATTATTATCTTTTTTTTACAGCAGATAATACAGAGAATGGCGACATATCACTGTTCTGGGTCTCTTAAAACAAGTTTTATTGACCACAGAAAACAGGAGTGGGAACTAGGCAACAACAGAACAAATAGCCATTAGGTACACACTACAGAGTACCATCTGAACTATGATGCTGTTTGACCTCCTAGTCTTAGCAGCTAATCCTTTCTGACCACAGTCTACATCCAACTCTCTCGTAGATCACCACAGCCTCAAACTCTGCAGAAAAGCAGCAGTATTTTCATTCTAACGCAAAAGAAAAAGAGAGGAGACGATGACACACATGCTTAGCCTTTACTGTGTAGCCTTGTGCTGTGTCCCATTTCTTTCCCTCACTGTCACCTTCAACCCTCCCCTTTCTGATTGTGTGTTCATGTGAAACGTTGTGGTCTGCAGATAGTGTCTGATAGATTAGTGGTGATTCAGCGAGAAGAGGAACCAGCTTCAGATATAGGTTGCTGTAAAAGAGCTGACTGGCTCACACCATCCCCGCTGGAATTAGATCCATAAAACCACAGACTGTTAGGTCCCTCACAGGTGATCCAGATAGACTGCTCCAGACACAATAAACACACACAGAGGGCCAAATACACAACGCTCCATGCACACTATAGTAATGTGAGGTCACAGCTATTTACCTGAGGCATTCACAACTGAGCATCAAGACAAAAGGAGAAAGAAAGAAGGGACAGACCTCAGATTGACCTAACAATCCTCGCAATCTACACTTTATTTATTCTCTTTTCCACAATCCTCACCATCTGTTATCTCAGGCACAGAAATCTCTCTGACCATTACGTTAACACCAAACACACTTCAATGACCCTGCTTGGGAAAAAAAGGCTCCACCCAATCCCAAAGGGCAATCTCTTCTCTGATTGGCTGTGGAGAGCCTTGTTTCACCTTTCAGAGGTGAGATGTAGATCTGATTTATTGTTCTGAGCATCCTGCTTTAGGTTGTAAAGGGCATTCTGATTTACTGCCTCTTAGGTAGCACATCACAACCATCAGCAACTTTGAAACCACAAACAAAATGCTTTCTGTTCTTTCATCACATCATATAAATTCCATAGATTTATTTTAAATATCAATATTCAGTCTCTGTACACTTTACAGATAAAGGAACAAAAAGCCAAGATGACACGAGATGTCACAGGTAAGACTACGAGCCAAATATCACTGGAGTTCATGAAATTGCAGTCAGGAAATTTATTCTATTCATTTGTGTACATGGACAGGGATTATCAATATTTTTTGACAGTCAGCACAACTTTCAAAGTAATAAGCGCAAATGTAGTAAAAAGATGAGACCAAAATGGAGACCACAATCTATTCCTGAACTTAACCAAGTAGGGTTTTTTTTTTCGGCCAAAACCTACCTAAAATGTAAATTTGGCCTGTAAATTTGGTGGCAAAGCACATTTTTGGTGGCACAAATGTAAACTTGTAAACAAGTTGAGGCTAGTTGAAGAGAACTGGCTGCACACACCATAGTACATTATGTCCTTATGTGTCATATTTCTAGATTCCCATTCATTCCTACATTTTTGTTGCAGTTTTGTTTTTTCATAATCTGTCTTCTGTGTTTCTAGTTCTTTTGTAGGAATCGAGTTAACAGTTTGAGCAGGCTTAGTCAACACATAACACACACATTAACATTATTCCCTGTAGTTTGGGACTTTGGGTTGGACAGTGAACAGTACTCATCACCGACTAGCGACTGATATGTCAGGGCTAGTGAGGTATGGCATGTGGAAACCTGCAGTCCCAAACATACAGCTAATAATGTTACAATAGGGTTGAGGTTAAGAGTTTAAAAATGAAGTTCATATAACAAATGAACAGAGTTGGTCTTGTCAACTACTTGTCAAAAAAGAAATCGCTTCATGTTTTCTCCAACTCTCAAAAGAGCTTGAGTCCTGAATATGCAGCAGAATTTTTTCCAGAAAAGTGGAGCAAAGGCTCTAGCCCCAAAAGATTTTCTGTTAAATCGCCAAGCGGTTAAATAACTACCATCAAAAGAGCATGATGGAGTATGTTGAGTAATAAGACTGGAGAGGCATGAAGTCAATTTATTTTAAGTCTTGTAAGTCAGAAGGAGGATTTTGAAATCAAGCCTCGCCAGTATTTGAAATGTCAAACATTGAGTGGTTCCAGCTTCTTAAATATGAGGATTTGCTGGTTTTATTTGTCATTTATAATAGTAAATGAGGAGTCTTTGGGTTTTGAACTTTTAGTTGGACAAAAGAATCAATTTAAAGATGTCACTTTGGGCTCTGGGAGATTGTGATGAGCATTTTCCTCAATTTTTTGACATTTCATAGAGAGAGATTAATCAGTTCATCGTGAAAATAATTGGCAGATTAATTGATAATGAAAAAAGATAAGAGCAGATAGGATAGAGAGAAGGAAAGGTGTACTAGCCTTTTCTGCCACCAAGTCTGCTACAAATATAAATAATGATAATAATAATAATATAACTTACAGAAAAAGTCTGGGGTAGCGCTGCCCCATCCGTTGGCTGCAGGACACCATTGTCAAGTGCCAGAACTGAACTGGATGGCAGAGTAGCAGGGTCAGTCAGGATCAACCAAGCTTTAATACTGCTAAACTGTTGTGGCCATTTATGTGGGGAGATAATCTGAGTTTATGTTTTATATCGATGTCTTTTTGTGTCTGTTTTTTGACCAATTGGACCAGAATTTGGTAATTCCCAGACCCTTATTGGAGGGGGCTAACCTAATCTGGACCCTTAAAATAAACCACTCCCAGACCCTAAGCTGGTTTATCAGGGGTTGACAGTCAGCTGATTGGTTGCGTTTTGGCTTGAAGGATGAATAGGTTGACCCTGCTTGTTAGTTGCAGCCCTTTTTTGTGTTCAGGAACCCAACAGCCTCTGCCAGCTGGCTGGGGATGAAGTTGCACCAGTACAGTTGTTCTGATGCTTTTCTGCTCCCTTGTGATCTTAAGTCAATTAATACAGCTTTAAGTATTCTAAATATTTCCAGCACATAGGTAGGGAGAACTGAACAAGAATGCCTGTCACACCCATCTTCAGCATGTTAAGCTCCAGATGGTAACTAGAAAACCTCCCTGTACATTTGCATGGCATCTCTTATGCACCATATTGTATCTGCTTCAGTCAGTCGTACTGTATGACTTGACCTTAAAAAAGAAGCAGTTACAGTAAAAATATGGTTCATCTATACCCTTTGAGATGCTGAAGCCTGAACTGTTATAACAGCAGTGAATTTCTGCTGAGGACTCAGGGGAGCTTTACAGTCATGTTAAATCAGCGCTTGAAGCTTTTTGTACAATCTCTGGATTCAGATGTCGGAAACCTTCTACAATGATTCATTCGGGGTTACAGAGGAACTTGATAACATTTCCAGAGGCTCTGCTGTAAATGCAGATTTGTTTTGGTTGCAGCTCTCTGAGCAACAAGCATCTCTGAGGGTTTCACTTTGGAGGTTTAGAGAGGTGCCATGAATAATCAATAACATGAGCTGTGCCCACTTACACAGACAGCCCGTCAGTTACGAGATTGACACTTTCTCATTTGACATGTCAAGCGGGGTTTTCACCATCTCCTCAACCAGTGACCATGACTACATTAACTGCACCCACTGTTTTGTGATTTTCTGTTCTTTTGCTACAAAAACAAGGCACATGAAACCGAAACCAAAGCAATGTTGAAGCAACACAGCAGATCTCTCTTTTCAGCTCCAGGTTGATGACTTTTTCTCATCCATCTGGAAAGCCTCAGGAGGAATTTCTTCTTCTCTTCTTCTGTCATAACAGCAGTCATTGTATCAGGGTGACAGCCATTCTGTCGTTGTGACAAGCGTCACAGGAAACAATGTAATGAGACGTGAAGGGAGAGCAGGAATCTCTGGCACAAATGTTTGTAATGCAAACAATATCAATCACAGTCAGCCTCTCACTTCTGTCTGTGTCTCTCTGTGTGGGGGGGTTGTATGTCTGATACACAGATGCTGCACAGGAGAAAGTCTCTCAGGGATAAACCCCAGGATGACTCTTTAGACACAGAGCTAAGCAGGAAAGAGGAATGAACGGTGGAACAGAATGAAGCATGACAGATGTAACTATCCCTTGCTGGTCAGAGAGTCTTTGTCTAAATTCAAACTGTGCACACAGGGATTGCTTTGCAGTAATTCCCTCAGCTACAGTTGCAAAACACATTACTGGAATTGACTGTGCATGTGTTTGTGATAAAACTACAATAAAGCCATACAATCAAGTCACCACATACAGCTTTATGGTAAAAACGTAGTGTGTTACATAGTTTTATATGGACTGTCATGCCCGTTAAACTCCACACTAGCTTTAAATTGTCGTATCAATGGTTATGCTCTCTGGTGACTGGCTGAGCAAATATAAAACAGTGATGAATGTAAACTCAGACAGAGCCTCTGAGAAATAGAGTGATACAGTTACAAATCACAGCTGCCACAATACCAGCCTGAGAGTACAGGATTACACAGACACAGACACACACATACACACACACACACACACAGGGAGAGAGAGAGAGAGAGAGAGAGAGAGAGAGAGAGCCTGTGAAACTTTTTCAAGTTTTACCTTTTTAAAAACTGAGAAAAGCTCATTTATTTCCAAATGGACAGAAATAAGACTTCACATGCCCTGCAGTGTTGGGGGCTACTGTAATTCCACTACTAGACATGTAACCAATTAGTGTTCTCAAATTAATAAGAAATTTATAATTATTGCCATAGCAGACAAACGCAGCATATTCCCCGGCCTATGATCTAATGTCAACCTATCTTATGGTGGCACAAGACTGAGTGCCCCTGTAGCTCAGTTGTTATGACATGCCCCATGTACTGAGGCTATCAGTCCTCTGCAGTGGCCACAGGTTCATTTCTACCCTAAAATAAAATAGCTATGTATGCATTAATAAGAGAATTAAAGCAGACATTTAAAAGTGAGGCAAAAGTTACTCTCTCAAGTAGCTAATTACTTTTATAATACAGTAATTGGTGAAATAATAGTAATTAATTGTTAATTGTAAGTAAGTAAGTAACACTGATGTCTTGTAGTCCAGGCACTTATTCAACACTTAAGTCCATATAAATGTTGATACCACAATAGCAGAATAAAAATGACCACACTTCAGTCTGCTTTGGTGTCATGTTTGATTAAGCGATGAGAGCTTTAGAACTTTAGAAGCCATTGCAAGTGAGCACTGAAGGAACTGGCTGAAAATCACTCTCTTCTTGTCAAAGTCAGAGCAGAAGTTTGAGAATCAAATAGTTCAGAGCTGCAATGATTAATCAATTATTCATCATTTATTATTTGAGTCTTTTTTTTAAGAATAAAAGTCAAAATTCTCTGATTGTAGCTTCTTAAATGTGAATATTTCCTGGTTCCTTTACTCCTCAATGACAGTAAACTGAATATCTTTAGGTTGTGGGCAAAATGAGACATTTGAGGACGTCACTTTGGGCTTCGAGAAACACTGACCAACATTTTTCACCATTTTATGATTTTTTTTTGGCAAACAACCATTAACTGATCATTTGAGAAAATAATCAACCAATTAATTGACCATGAAAATAAGTGTTAGGTGCAGCCCTAAAATAGTTGCTCATTTTAGTACAGCTCTGTGTGTCTGTCCAGCAGGTCACCCATCCGCCAAACAGTGGTCAATATGGACTTTTCAATCAAATACAGGCACATATATTATTCAAGCGCTGCTCTCTTCTCTCTTCTTTGAATGTGTCATGTTCAGTCAGCTTTTGTGTTCATATGACTTATAAGAACTGTAGATTGTTGTTGAGTATGAGAGTGTGCCAAATATTTAAACACTGATTGGAGCCATTTTAACTGATGACATAATTTATGCACACACAAAGTCACACATATTGCTGCACTATTGTATCAGACACTTTGAAGGACAGATGGAAGGATACAGAAGCATCAATGAGTGGTCTCTGCTGAGAGCTCCAGTCACATTTTTTCCCGTGTCTCTCTCATTTAACCATGGGAACTGGGTAAGAGAGCAACAGAAAGTGATCCTGAGGGGAAAGGAATGGATTACTGAATAGTTACTGGGCCACATGCAGCCCAAGTCAATCTCGAGTGGGCCAGACCAGTAAAACCATTGCATAAATAACACCAAGTAGATTCTGAAAATCTTCACAATTCATGAACTATCCATTTATAGAAAGACATAACATGCATTAAAAATACAGATCACAGTGGATATACAAATGCACAAAACATTTATGTATTTTAGAACTGAACAACAAATCAGTATTTTACTTTATGATTTGAACACTAGAGATATAGAAATTCTTTTAATTTTTCACATTTCCACTCCTCTGTAGTCATGCTGGCATCACTACACAACACAAACTGAGCTAATGCTAATGAGAAAAGATGTTAAGTTATCTTCTGTCTTAAAACTCATTAACCAATCAAAATCTTAAGCAGTGCATTAGTTACAGAGCTCCACCAATATTGTTTGAAGATGGAAGTCTGATACAGAGGAACTGTGGCTTAGGAATCACAACTGGTACTAGGTTCCTGTGGTCAACATGCAGATGGAGTCAATGAACTCCTGAGTTCCTCTAAAAATCTCTTTGTTAGATTTTTCTGCACAGGGGAAATAATAGGAAATACCACCTCTGTCTATAGCATAGATAAAAATGAAAGTTAAGGTTATCAAGCACACATACAGTATACAGAGTTTCTAATATTTAATCTATTGTAAATGATATACAACAAGTGGACAAATGATTGCCTTTCACAGAAACTGTGACAGGCAGTTCTCACACGTTCACAATATCACCATTTTAACATGTTTAAGTAAAACAACTGACAAACCCAAATTATTTCCAGAAATACAGTCTGACAAGTCCCAATTGCAACGTTAGCATTAGAGCCTGACCACTGGTTCGGAATGGCAGATATTTTCAACCACTTTGTACTTCACAGAAGGTCACATGTCACAGATATTGGCTTAAATGCTGGTTGGTAAATAATATGATATTGGTGTTTTATAATACACAGTTTTAGCTTGACCAGGCCCACATTCCATATAGCTTTAATTTATTTATGACTGGACAAAACATTAATTTACATTTTGAGAAGTGATTATGCAAATTTAGATTTCTCTAATTACTGACGAGTAAGACTGAACTTATTTTGTATTCTGCTTTATATTTTCTAGGCTTATATTAAATCAATTATGTACAGTATAAGCACATCCACATACTGTACTTCATGTGGGGTATTTAAAATTAAATACAAGCAGCTTATATTGCTTTCAGTCACTTTAAAATCAAACTGTATGGATACGATCTCAGTGCTAATGTGGGAAATATGTTAGTGTTTCTGCATGTTTATGCACATGCACATCCATGTCCCTGTATTGATCTACATATACAAATATATGCCACAACTGCATTCATTGAAGGACATTGGCTAAATGAGCCCCTAGCAGCAGTCAAGAAGGCGCCTTTCAAAGAAAATCCATGTCTGCAAGCATCTGGCTGGAATGGCACTCTGGTGAAGTGATGTGAGGAGTCAAGAAAAATCAAAGATCCACATCAATTTGAGTTTCAATGTGCTCCAAGTATTGATCAGCGGTAAGGCAGCGCACCTTAATGCCTATGGTCTATGGGAAAGTCACAGAGGGAAACACAAGTCAAGGCAATGTCTTATCAAGAGGACTGATCCATTTCAGTACCCATACAGACACACACAACCAAACTCACATCATTACAGCCATCCAGTCATACCAGCCAATATACCCAGCCATGGTATTGTTTTGAGTTGTGGATGAAAATTACTACCAAATAATATGTGTGATTTTAAGTGATAGAGGCTACATTTATTGAACTACACAACTGTCGTGCCTGATGAAAATAAATAAATACGTAAGGACTGTTTCAGAAATGCCTCAAATCATATGAAAGCTATCAAATAAAGTACAAAAAAGGCATCAAATGCAGTACTCTATTGGAATCAGTATCACTTTAAGGGGACTGGTGTTGGTACTGGTATTGTAATTTTTTAAAATGTTACCCAGGCCTTATAGTGACTATGTGGGTAAAGACAAACAATGAACAGCTAGAACAGTCTGGTAAGTTCAGAAAATTACATCACTTTACTGTAAAATCAGGAAAAGACAACACATATGCCATATATGCTGTATATATACAATGATATAACAACATCAGAAATCTAAGATATCTCATTCCTTATGAGAGAGTTGGACTGCTGTTGTTAGCCTTGGGAAACATGGCAGCCTTTTAGTCAACAATCACAGGACAACAATGCTTTGTATTTTATTTCA
Organism: Lutjanus campechanus; assembly: GCA_027495735.1. Classification (NCBI taxonomy): domain Eukaryota; kingdom Metazoa; phylum Chordata; class Actinopteri; order Lutjaniformes; family Lutjanidae; genus Lutjanus; species Lutjanus campechanus. The sequence continues at coordinate 15,080 of JAJHUR010077688.1, read as the reverse complement.
CATAATTAACACCTTTAACCAAGCAGTTATGACCATTATAAGTTATGAAAGAATTCTGTGAGGAGGTAGCCTATGTCATGCGTTTTCCTGTGAAAATGACACAAAAAGTTGGAGATGTATTCAATTTGAATTCTGTTTGTTGGAAAGTGGCAATTAACACAAGAGGAGAGGAGAAGAGAGGCTACTCCCACACGCCATCTAGACATTTTCAACAACCTCTGGCAAAGCGATGAAATGCACCGTGAAAAGATGTGTTGAGCAAACACAACAAGGAAGCATGATGTATTGAAGGTTGTAAGTTCCGTGTGGATACACTGGAAAGTGAAAGAACAACTCATTCTGGGCGCCAAATCTGCTGTGGTGACATATTGCCAGTATTTAAAATTAGACAAACCAGTGCAATCTGGACAGCAAAGTAATCATTTAGATAATGTAGTTGATGTCAGTCCCGAATTCTTTAAACTAAGATTTTGAGTCATGCTCTTAAGTGTCTTATTTCTTCAAATACCTCTTTTCCTAGTGTGTTTCAGCATTGAGTTGCTAAGACTTTTCAGTTACATTTTACTGCTGTTCAGGATCCTGCTCTTTTTTGTGTCATCACTTTATTCATCTGCATGCCTGTCAGCCTCAGTTTCTGTCAGTAGTTACTTAGTATCACTGACAGCAATGCTCTCTTTCTCAAGAATAACCTGTCCACACTTAAAGGAAGAGTCCATAGACATTCAGGGTTTTTCAAATGGAAACATCCACTCAGTGATTACAAAAAGTGGTGATGCAGGTTACAGTGCTGATATGGGAAAACCTTTGTAGAAGAAGGAAAAATAGCATTTTGAGGCATATGTCCTTAAAACTTGAATGTTTAGATTTGAATACATAAAGAATACCCCTGGGAAGCCACAGAATGATGTAAAACCACAAAGAAACCCCAAAGTAATGGACCTGCCCTTTAAAGAAGTTGAAGGTATAAAGGGCCTCCCTCAGGGGCCCCACTGTAATACTGGTGAGGGGCAAGTTCTACTTTTCTTCAGTCCCCCAGTCCTGTGACCTCCAGCATGTTTGAGGTTGGTTTGCTGTCTAGTACTACAGTAAGTGTTTATGATGTTGGTCAGAACCTTCAAGTCTAAGGGCGTAGTTCTCTGCTGGTACATTGTGACAAAGTTGCTACCCTTTCATGGTGTTGTTCACAGGTTGGGGTATGATAAAGTGTTCGTTTGACAGGAGGATTGTACTAGTGGTACCAGAGTGTCATGGTAAGAGGGAGGTGAGGAGTTAACAACTGTAATCCATGGTCATGAGTGTTGGTAGTGGCTGAAAGAAGCAAATACAAGCAGCTGAAGGGAGGTTCCTTTGCAGCGTGTCTGTACTCACCTCGCCAAGGTGAGGCATTCAAAGTAGAGCTACTGCTCCATTAAAAAAGAGTTGAAAGGAACCAGTTAAGGTAGATGCCACCATTCGGGTATATTGGGCATACCATCTAGGAGACACTGTGGTTGACCCTGAACATATTGAAGAGATTATGGTTGACCTATCTGTCCTGAAAAGGCCTTAGGACTTTACCTTGCTTGGCCTGACGCCACTGCAATTTCAATATATATTAAAAAGTTGGATGAATGGGTGGATGGATGGACTTTAACTTGCTTGACTTGATGCCACTGCATCTTGGACATGAATTACAAAAATGGATGGACGGATGGATGGAGGGATGGACAGATGGATGGACATTGTGTGTGAGATTAACCAGTGAAAATGACAAACTGTTGAGCTTCAGGTAAATTTGGAGTCTCTTCCCCACTTTTCTCTCCTCTCCAACTCTTCAGTGTCTCTTGTCAGAATCTCTTTGTGGAAACAATGGCAGAAAGCCTGCTGTTGCCAATCAAACACCTCTACTTTGATCCTAAAGAGGTGGAAAAGTTGTTGGCTGTCTCTAAGCTCATTGTTTGTTTCTCCTCAAAGGCTTTTTACTCCTCGCTTGTCCCCCTCCTCTTCTTCCTTCTCCCCCACTCTTACTTGTTCCCTCCTTTTACTGCAGTGCTGACAAGGACTTGTACTGTTTACTGCCTACGTGCTGTCAAGGAAAGCATGTGCCTTTCTTGTGAGGAATACTTCTGCATCTACATCTCTATCTGCGTGTCATAATGTTCTCTTTCTAAGCATCGTATGCCGAGTTGCCTGTCTGTGTGGCACCTAGCAGCTCCAAAGCTCTGTCTGCTCTCTGTATGTATAAAAGAGACAGAGAGCCTGTCTCAGCTGAGTCCCACGACGAGGATTAGATATTGTCATCTTTTATCAGCAGTCATTTCTTTGCCAAGCTTTGACAGTCTCTCAGGGGCTGCCATTTGCTATAACGTCTTTCTCTCGTGTGTGTTTTTGTGTGTGTATGCAGCCCCATGTGGATTTTGCATATTTTTACACTCAGTCCTGCGTTTTAAGTGATTATATCCAAAAGCAGATTTTGACACATCTTGAAGATAACCTTTTCCTCAAGTGGTTTCACACTTAAAAGCTTAATGACTTAACAGCATGTATTTATTTTATATTGGTTGCAGCCCCGACTGTCTGTGCTTTGCATCAGGGTTACACTGACAGATAGAAAGGAGTATATCAATTACCACCTCAAGAAGATACACAACACAGATATGCATTTTAATGTACACTAATTCACCTTGTGTGTGTGTCATTTTCAATTAGATTCATATAGCTTTCAATTATTGTGCTAATTAAAATGGTCATATGAGGGAATTAACATTTTTGCTGTCAGGCTGTAATATAAAGGATCAAATTAGATTAGTTGATGGTGAACAACAGGGGAAAAGAGGTCTGCAGCAGAGATAATCTAATTCCCATCGATCACTGGGAGGGTGAACAGGCAGAGAGGGTCTGAAGAGAAGAGGATACATTAGGAGGTGCATCTCTAATCTGTAAGTATTTAAGGGACTGTCTCTGATAATATATTGGGGACCACAGTGAAAGAAAATAATCTACATTATTACTTGTGTTTTGGAATCAATAGCGGTTAATTTATTTTTGTAAAAACTCAGCTGATAATGTTGTCATCTGCATGATTATAAAACGCACACAGTGAAGGTGACTCCCAGGCGGCTCATGAAACACATTCAGCTCCTCCCACTGTGCAGCCAACCAATCAAGTGAGAAAAGTTGATGCAGCATCTGTCATTCTTATGTTTCATTCACATGCTGCTCAGATGGTCCAATTTCCTGAGTTGGGAAGTCATTTTTCTGACCTCTGTGTGTTCCTGAGGTTTTAAGCTGTAATGTGGAAACTTGGATGCTAGGGTAGGGTTGTTGTTGGTGTACTTTTTGTTGTGTTTGGAGATGCGCATTACAAATAAGGGGGGTCATGATTCTCCAAATCCATGATTCTATATGACTTTTGATTTCAAGGTCACAATTCCATTAGATTTTTTTATTTAAACTTTTTTTTATTCTGCACAGACAGTTATGCTGTTTATAGAGTATCAAGTCTTGATTTGTAAAGATCAATAGATCATTGGTTTTATGCCCTGTGGTATCTCATTTGATTTAATGGTTGATAAGCTGCACTGTCATCTTCAAAGCATTATTTTCTTTCCTGTGGTCATCCTCCTGATCCCGCAAGTAGGTAAGAGTGGAGAGAAAAGCAAATACTGGGAGCGATTCTGCCTTTTGATTCAGTTCTTGAAATTGAAAGCTCATTTCAATTGATTTTCAATTTAATGTTGAAATTTTGACACTGTTATTACAAGTGATTTTGTCCGAGACTTGCTGCTGCATTAGAACTTTCCCTAAAACCACTCAAATATTGCTTTAGTTGACTTGTTATCAGAATTTATGCTAATAAATGACTTTTCTAAGAAGTCAAGATCATTCTACATGGACAGCAGCTAATAGTTACAATGTATTGACATATAAAAAACATTGATATAAACTACAAGAATTAATTTTTAAAAAGTTCAACAAAACATATGTGTCAACAAACAGCAATTCGGCAAGTCACATATCAAAATTTTCGAAAACCTCTTCTAACTTGAAAGGGCATTCACATTTATTTTCCCAGGTGGAAACTAATTTTTCTGATTATTCAGACCTCACATGAATGCAGGGCTTTTCTTTTCTTCCTTCCTAGTCTTCTCCTCTTACATTTTCTCTGCCACCAGTCTTCCCTTCTCTTTCTCTGCTCTTCTATCTTTAGTGCTCAATCTCCTGGCTCTTCACTGTCTCGTTTCATGCTCCATTAATTGCTGATGAAGTGTTGCATATATAGTCATATAGAGCAGCCTGGCTCACATATTCTGCCTCTTTTTACTTGCTGCATGTATTTCTTCCGTGCACTCTTGTCAGTATGTGTTGAGAGATGAGAGAGAGGGAGAGGTTGGGGTCACAAGGGGTCACAACCCCAAAACACTCCTCAAGTCTTCAAATATTTCTGCCTCCGTTCATTTTTTCACCCTTCTCTTTAGTTATTGATAAGCTTGAAGGACCAGATTACAGCCTTAATTTTATCAATAGGACTATGAAGAGACAAACACCTTTACACACAATAACACACAGTACATCCAGCAAAGAGATAGCAGCACAGTTTTACAAAATGACAGATTTTTCCTTTTGTTAGAAAAAGTTAAAGGCAAAGCGTGCAGGATTTTTCTAAGCAACAATGAATAGACTCGAACAAAAATAATCCCTCTCAATCATCACCCACAACTCACCAAAAGTTTGTGTTGGTGCGTGCATCCACAAAGTGCTCAGTATGCTTAACCAACCCAAACATCAGTACCTTTAAACTCAAGAAATAATCTGCCATCATTTTAACCTCAAACATGTAGATTTTGTCTGATGAATTTGAGCATAGGATGCAACGTGTGCTTCCCTAATTGCAGTCTCGTCTACAGTCATTTAGTTCTTCTGTAATTGACTGATTTCTCTCTGGACATTTTCACATAATGACAAAAGACAATGAATGGCGTAGCCATATTGTACAAAATGTCTCAACTTGTAACTTGTTGGTGGTGTAACTTGTTGAAACGTTAGTAGCTTTAGCTTTCATTGTGTCCATTGCTACTGTACTCCAATGTACTTAATACTCCCACAATGTAAGCAGAGTTGATCATCATAGTGGCACTATTTCCACAGCTGTGAAACAATGCACACGCATGCAGGAGCTCCACTTCAGCCATGAGAAGATGCAGCCTTTATTTACTGACAAACTCAAACCTAAACTATACATTTACAAGGCAGACTCAGCACGCATTCTGTGAGCACTCGATTATAACTAAAAGCAACACTGGTGAGTGTATCTACATTTTTATCAACTCAAAGCTCCTCTCATCTGGATTTTGGTGGTTGGACAGTAAGACAATACTGTTGAGAAGTATTTCATTTAAGAGAGTTAAACAGAAACTGTAAAAGTAGGGTGAGGGGGACTTGTGGAAATTACCTTTGTCATGTTCTTGCTACTCATATATTCAGTCAGTTTCGGTCAGCTTAAGTTTCCTGACTAGAACTGTGTTGTATTGTTGTAATTATTAATAATTCTAAAATTGATGATATTTTTTGGAAAATTAGAAATGACAAATTATTTAATAGAACATATTTTCAGCTACTTGTTTTGTTCCATCAACAGTTTACATTAAAATAAATTATGCAAATATGCTCACTATTCTAATTTTCTCTCTTTTTGCAATTGTGGAATTACTTATGCCAAAGCACTGATTAGTTTTGCTGTGCTTCTATAAAAGTAGTAATTTGCAATAAGTTCAAGTCAGGATCCAGACTGGAAGTGGGCAGTTTAAGTAATACAGGAGGTTACACATTGACATTTTACTGAAGAAGGTCATTTTTAATGTTTTTCAGATCACATTTTAAAGTAGCCTATTCAACCTTGTCTGTTCCGCCACTAAATACATAATCAGCTGTCCTTGTTTGCTGTGTTTGTCTTTAAACTCTGTTTTCAGTCTCCAGCTCTCTTCCTCTTACCTTCCATCTGTACTTTATTCTCTTCTTCTCTTGAATTTATCCTCCTCTGCTGATCTCCCACAGTCTCTTTCTCTTCTTTTTATCTGAATTTTTTCCTTTACCTCCCGCCTTTCTCTGTCTCCTTCTCTCTTTCTGATGTGTATGCTCTCTAGAACTGTGTCAGTTTGAATTGGTCATTATCTACTTTTATCCCACAAGGGCAGGCATTCAAGTTTCCTGTGATTATTTCAGTGTGTGTGTACAGTATGTGTGTGTTTGTATGTGTGTGTGAGAGAGAGAGGGGTGCCATGTCTGCTTCAATAATTCAGAGGATTGCTGTGTTGCTTTGTGTCGCTCCTAAGTGTCTGTAGTGAGACATAAATAGAAGAAGAAGATAAAGAGTGAGAGTGACAGAATGGTTTAGGGTTGAGAGAAGAGAGCTGGACGAAAAGATGAGGTCGACAGAAAGATGTGCCAAATCTGATCATTGTAGTCCTTAGTTTTCCTGAGCTGAGATGTTACATCCTGCTGCACTGTTGTTAGTGAACGTTGGATTGAAACTGCAAAGTCTTAACTATATATGTAGCCTTAACAGTCCTCAAGTAGCTTCTTAAATTGTGCATGCTTTTCTCAATAAGATGGCCTATTTATCAATAATGTGTTTTATGGGGATTATATGTATTATTATTATATTGTAATCACTATTTGAAAAACCTTCCTCAGCCCGACTGTGTCTTTGTGACCCCTACAAAAAATCCATATTGCAGAAAGTCGGTGTAAGGTATTTCCAAAGATAACTAGAATATTTTTTCTAAGAAGCCATCACCCCTTAGTAGGGTTGGGTATCATTTGGATTTTTTCCAAAAATGGTGCTAAAATGATACTTTTACAACAGCACCGGTGCCTGAACCAACTTCTTTAAAAGAAAAGCACATTATGATAGTTGTCAACATCAAAGAATGGCTTTTTCAAGGAAAATCTGAACTTGAATTCGACTGACATAATAACTGTTACCAGTTCAAAGATTGCTTAAAGATATATACATGTCATATCTAGTGTTTTATGTCTACACTCCCCATCTCTGGAGCCAGAGACTCCCACTGCTGAGAGGGCTGATGAGCTTGTCATGGGGTCACACAAGCAGTCAGCATGGTGCATCTCTTTGCTGTCAAGTATGTCCTGTACGTTGCCAGGTGCTTCCTGCCTTTACACGCAACTGTTTTTAATTGCTTCATGTCCTGCCCAGTGTTGGAATCAGTAACTACTAGCTTGTGAAAATTAACGTCACATCACCTACTGCCAGAGCAATGTAGAAAGAGTGTTGTGGTAATATTAACTAGGCACATTGATTATGTGTCTGTAATGTCTGCACCATTATTCTGCATTGTGCCGGTAGGTACCAGTCATATAAGAATCACTGTAGTCATTTCAGTACCCAACCCTGCTCCATAGTAGTGGAAACCGGTGAAACCGAGCAAAACGGGCGACGGCTGCTTGATTAAGCACAATACTATGGTACAAAAATGCCAAATATCAGATATCATGTGCATTCACACTTTGACTCCTGCAAATACACTACACATTTGCATGCATTTGCATTTAGCCTGATGATAATATAATATAGGGCCCACATTTCCCATCACGCTTGCTGGACTGATTATTTTGTCAAACCTGCTATTTTATGTTGGAAAATGAAAATGTTACTTTTTGTTGGTGTTTATGTCTGTTCATGACATGAGGGTTTATGTTGGTAATTGTCATTTTTGTGCTGGTTTATAGTTCATGAGGCTGTTACGTTTCTTGAGGCCAGCTGTATTTTGCTGATTCCTGGCTCTCATACCGTTCAGTCTGCCACAACATTTTATTTTATTTTCCACAACCATCTGGTGACCCCCAGGAATTATCTCATGACCCCCTGGCGTTCCTGACCCACAGGTTGAGAACCACTGCTCTGGATTAGAGCAGCATTATTGTATCCCTTTTTCTCAGTGGAGTGCCATTCAGTAAATTTCAGCACCATGGACAGCTCCAAGTGCTCTGACCAAAGAAGCCTCTGAATGTTTCTGAATGTTTCTCTGAATGCCGTGCGTCTACTTCACTCTGTGTGCAGTTTTAATGTGGAACATTTAAAAACCAACCAGGCTCTGTTTAGTTTGACAATCAGGCAGAATAAAGCAACAAATTTGATAAAGTCATAATGCAATAAAACAAATATCCAAATAGAGTCATGGTTAAATAATATGTAATCCAATTTTATCTCTCATTAAGATCTTATATGTGTGTGTGTGTGTGTGTGTGTGTGTGTGTGTGTGTGTGTGTGTGTGTGTGTGTCCCTCCTGTCCTCCTTGATGTAGTTGCTAAAGTTAACAAGATTTCTCTATAAGCTCTCTATCTTTTCCCTTTACCTCTCTAAGTATGCCAGTGAGCTCAGACTGTAAACAATGCTGTGCTTGTGTGTGTGCTTGTGTGTGTGCATGTGTGGGTTGCTGACTCTGCAAACTGTGTTTGTGTCAGAGGTAAATTGCTCTGGTTCCCTTTGGTGTGGGAAGCAGCAAACAGAAGATAAGATATTCAAAGCCGCTGTGCTGTGTGTGCTCATGCACATGTGCGTGCCTGCATGCAGCATGAACTGCTTTGTTTGTGGCAGAGAGGCTGCTTGAATCAACACTATAAAGACGGCTGTGATTTTAGCTTCAAAACATGAATGCACACACACAAACACACAAACACACACACACACTCTAACACCATGGCCATCTCCTGGTTGTGCCTGACTTGTGAATAATTTCATCACTGAGAGTCCAACTGAGAAATCAAGGGTTTTGATTGGAGTTCTGAATCTATCATCACAACCTCCTCTCCCCAGTGACTCGAACGAGCCTCTAATTAAAATCAAAATGTAATTTTGATTTACAGATACAGATTTACAGGGCATAATTATGAGACTCCTCTCTCCTCTCCAAGGACACACCACAAAGCTGCATCAGTCAAAATGTCATCCCCCATGGAGGGATTCAGGTCCCTCAAGGCCAATCAGTGTCTAACATGTCACCTTGTTGTTTGACCTGTAATTTCAGTGCGCGTTTTTTATCTGTCAGAGCTGTCAGCCGGCCTTATTGGGATATGTTTCACTTCCTGTTGTGAGTTTACCTGAAATCCATCACCTTGTCATTCTTACCACAGGTTGCCAGTGGAGTCGAGACATTTTTGTCAACACCCTCTCTGTGGTTTTGGTTGATTTGATGACTGGATAATTTCCCTGCCTCACAATTAAAACTTTTCTCTGAAAGGCTTATGTTGTAAAGGAGCTACAGCTTTGTGTGTCTTAATCATGGACATTGGTGACTTTAAATATTTCATGGAGCCACAATGAGCTGACGCTACTGAGGGGGCGAATTTTACCCTACTGTTTAACAACTTTATGCCTTTTCACTTTGGTCACACTCCACTTTCCCTTGAAAATATCTTTTTGAACAATGCATGATAGTTTGATCATTTAATTTTTTAACAAAGGCACACACCTTATTTCACCTTTAATTGGCGAACAAAACTAGCAACTCTGTGAGGCTAAATATTCACAGCAGCAGACTAACATGCTCACAATAATAGTGCTAATATGACTGTTTCCAACTTAGTCAAATGAGATTTGGCTGTTCAATACAAATATTTATTGTTGAACTGCCAGAGTTTTGAACAGGGATTGGCGGGACGATCAGGGTAATATAGCAAACAAGCCATGTTAGCCCTCTGAGCGTATGGTTGTGAGGTACAACAGTTTGAAAATGTACAACAAGATTTTTTGCTGGCACTAGATACCAAACGAAAGCAGGAGACTGTATCGTATTAAGAGTTGCAAATTACCCATTTCTAAGCAGAAAGCAGAAGGTAACATTACCTCGGAGTCTCATCAGGCAAAGCCTTTCTTCTTCCAGGCAGCTGCAGAGCCTCCGTCACATCTGTGATGTCCACAGCTGTCTGTGTATAATAGATACTCACCCTGGATCTGGTCGGGTCCACAGCTGCCTGTATCCAAGGCAGACATCTTTACAGAGTGGACACTGCGAATTCACAAAGGAGAGTGATTTTACCCCAGAGAGCAACGTGAAAGCAAGGCGCGCATACTGCAATTACTTCTAAAGAATCTCGCTTTACTGAAAGGTCCCTGTCTGGTGATTTGAATCTTTGGCTTTCAGGGGGCAGCTGGCATGTTGGTGTTCAGCAGGTCAAATGTTTAACATGTTGGCTTTGTGTGTAACATGATACATGTTGCAACAATTTGCTCAAAAAAGTATTAATATCAGGGGATTCCAATTATTACCTCTGGGGACAATGAATGTCCTGAATCAAATTTGATGGCAATTCATCCAGTTGTTGCCAAAATAATTCACGCTGAACCACAAATGTCAACCTTATGGTGGCGCTAAGGGAAGAGTCAGGGCAACACCAAAGTCAGACACATTGTCTGGGCACCACTGATCAGTAAGTTTGTGCTAATCTCTTCAGTTGATAAATTTATAGGATAAATGAAAGCTTTGGTGTTCATCTGACTGTTCCTCTAGCACCACCGTCAGATCAAAGTTAATGATGAAAGTAAAAAATAACATTATGTAAATATGTAGTACAAATAACAAGAGAATGTTAAAGGAGGAACACAGAAAATAAAAAAAGACAAACACATAACCCTAAGCACACATTCACACATAGTGTGTTTTTTCTTTCAAGTGTGTGTGTTTTTAACACAAATCTGTCAACAATAATAAAATGTAATATCATTAAGTTACATTCCAGCATGACTGACATTTTCAATTCCTCAATAACACAGAGAAGATACTGCTCCAGCAGTGTGCTGAGGGTTAAATGATGATGTTAAGAAGAGCAAAATGAAGGTGTCAGCATGTCAAGCTGTACAATAAAACTGTCACTTCACTCAAACAGACAAACAAACTGGTGTCATGCACTGTATGTGATGGCTGTGTGTTGTCATGGAGCTTTAACAAAGGTACTAAAAGGTACTAATATTAAAACTAGTATATTATATTTCATCCGCAAGTAGTTCATTGTGTGATCAGATTTTTATTGCACGTGCTCAGTACATTAATTTCACATGTGGATCTTAAGTACTTCATTGAACTGCAGTTGACAGTAATGTCTGTGCTCAGTCACTACAACTCAAATTCAAAATGTACTGTGTTTTCCACCACATGTACAATACATGAGCAGAGAAGATCTGCAGGCATCACACTCGAGCTTGTTCTCCAGAGTGTCAGTTGGGTTGTTTGTTTATTGATGTCTCAGTTTTTAGTGTGGAGTCACACATCAGCACGTTAGCACGTTGAACTTCTGCTCTTACTGATGTTCAGGTTGATTTGTCTGACCTTTCCCATCCATCCCCTTTTCAAGTTTTTACTCATAGACTCTGTCAATTTCTCAATTTTTGATTTCATCACTATCATTTTTATTAGTAGGGTCAACAGGCAGTGCAGCATACAGAGAGACTTTTTTTAAGAGGTTATGAAGCTGAATCAAACACAATGGATTTACAGAAGCTAAAATGTCTCATCAAGCCTTTGTCATGCAACAATATCACTCTCAAGATCACTCTGCATTCATACCAGATTTATTATTCTATTTCACATGGAGGGTGATGCAGTAGAGTGTGTTACATCCTACGATACAATACGATACGATACGATACGATACGATACGATATGATACGATATACTTTATTTTCCCCATAGGGAAATTTGTTTTGGACTCATATGCTGCGCACAACAAGCCTCCACAGTGCGGTAAAACAAACAACATAATAAATTGCACATAATCCACATTGCACATTACAAAATATTGCACATACATCCTGCAAGCTCTATGGATATGAACCTGAATATTAAATTATATAAGACATACAGATATGGATAAGAAGCTGGAACAGCAAATGGTAAGAAGTGACATAGTGCCTTAATAAGTTCTGTTTTTCTTTCTGATTCTCTGAATGTCTGTTATTTAAAGATAATTTGGTAAAACTTTATATTTGTCGTTCCCTGAAGGCATAATGAGGCACTGGTGTGCCATGAGGCAAGTCCAGGTGTGGCTTAGGATTTTGTGACAAACATACAATATTATTGCATAATATACAAACTAGAAAAAGGTTAAGAATGATTTTTTTATATACTATTCCAGTACTTTGAACATACCCATTTTCCAGTGCAGAGGTAAATTGTGTACCCCCCAAAAATAATTATCAGACAAAAATAATTATATTACTCAGATAATTAATAATTAGGATTAGGAAAAGGATTATAAATATTTATGATTGCTAATAACTATTATGTATTGCTATAAGCACAGTACAAAGCACTACACATATTTATAAACTCTTCTAATGCATTGCAGACATGGGTGTCATAGAAAGTGTTACAGATCATGTAACATTTCCTTCCTGCTTGAGGTGAATGAAAAGAGAGACAGAGAAATTGAGAGGAGAGAGGGAAGATAGTAACATGTTGGTTCACTTACTGAAAGACTCTTGAAATTAATACTATCAATTAATATTAATGTTATAGTGTAATTTTAATACTAATGTTCTAACTAATAGATCCTCTGTTAGATGAGGGCCAAGAAATGCACACACAGTAAATGAGATGAATGGTGGATAAGTTGAGAAAAAAGATGACGAGAAAGAGAAACAAAAGAAATAAATAGAGACAAGAGGGGCTTCATTAGACCAGTGTTCTACAGTAAATATACAAAACTGTACAGTAAAGAGGAGTAATGCTTGTCCTTATGGGGCGTCATGTAAATAATGAGTTATGAATACTGTATGTATACAAAGTAAACAAACAAAGAATAATGGAGACTTGGGTGAAAAAGTATTTCCTGTCAAGCTAGCCACTGATGACATGCACTATTAAATTTTAAATTTTTAAATTTAAATTAAATTATTATTGATTTACGTTGCAATTTTAATGTCAATAATCTCCACTGAGTCTCATTCTGTTAATGAATATGAAAGTGTGCTTGTAACTGTCAGGTATCCTTTTTATATTCTCTTGGCCGGACTTGATGAATTTTAAGAGAATCAAAATAGTAACAGACAGATTTAACTCATGTCAGTAATGATTAATGGTTAATTGCGAGAGACAACAGCAGATGAATGCACAAATATACAAATCCTATCCTGAGAGTGAAGCAGAGAGTGAGGCGAAGGAGTAGCTGGTGCAGTGTGGGAAAGTGTGGCTCTGGACAAAGACTGACTGAATGTGACGGAATATAAGGGAAGAAAAGATGAGGAACGTCTGTAGTTTGTCCTGCTTCTTCTTCTTCTTCTTTTTCTTGCATCACACTATTGTTGAGTCTGTTGTTTTCCTTCTCTCCCTGCAATGCTCCCTCTCCCGTTCCCCTGCCCTTTCTTTTACCTTTTTTTGTTTCATGGCCATGTTTTCTTGAAGGTATGTTTTCCTTTTTCTTCGCTTTCTAGCTTTCTCTCCCTCATGTTATCACCTTCTTTGCCTATTCTCTAACTCTCTCTTTTTCACTCTCTCACTGGCTGACTCCATTATTGAAACTGTGACAGGGAGCATAATGGAATTTATTTGAATGACTGTGAAGCACCATGTTAGAGCCATATTTGTGCTAAGTCAAGAAGAGTATCACTCAGGTATGTGTGTGTGTGTGTGTGTGTGTGTGTGTGTGTGTGAGTGTGAGTGTGTGTGTATATATATACTAGTCTGGATTGTGAATTTAAATGTGTCTGCTAAGGTCAGCAGAAAAGTGAAAAGTACAATGGAATTAAAAGAAAAAAACCCATGAAACCCATCCAGGCCCACTGTGTGTATTTTTATGTAAATTGTCAAGTTTTGAAGATATCAGTCACAGCAATGACTGCCTTCTTTTAAATATAATGGAACTAGATGGTCTTGGAGTTTATGCTAGACTTTTGATTTTAAGGCCAGTACAGCCATTAATATTCCAGAATTCCGACCAATCAAATGTGAGACTGGCTTTATGAATACTGTCATCATTTCGAGATTATTATGTGGCACTCTGTCCATCGGATCACATTGTCTCTCTCTGCAGCAGCTGTGAGTCTGCATCACAATGTTCTCATCAAAATGACTGAAAAAAATCCCAACTTCCTCTGCGAAAACTGCTTTAGTGATAACTTGATCTTCAAACACTTAAATAAAAGGATTATACAAACAGAAAATATTATTTTTCCTTGATTGGAGAGCAGCAGCAACACAACCATGATGTCAAGTTCATTTCTTTGTCCTCTCCTCATCAGGATAATTATGGTCATAAGGTTGAATGCAAATTTGCCCAACACTTCTTTCAGCACTGTGCATAGCACCACTTGGTTACATGTGCACATTAATGCCATTTTTGAAATTTGAATTGAAACTGAAATGAATCATTAGTAGTAATTCACTTAACTTATTTTCCAAATTGCAAACTATTTTAGACATTTGAAATCATAACCCAGTTACTCAGGATAATCCCGAGACCTCATTGTGAGCAGCAGCACTCATGTAGGAACTATTTTCTTTCTAGTGAACTACACCCACCAAATGAATCACCGTGCATGAGTAGATGCATGCTTCGTTCTGCATGGTGATACGGTTGGTGGATGTACAGTAGTTCATTAGAAAATAAAAGTAGTTCTTCATCTCTCTGCCAATATCTCCAAAACTTCACAACTCACACTCAAATAATCTAGATGGATAAATAGCACAACAGGCCAGTGGAAAAATCCATACTTTTGATTTTGGGGTGAAATGTCCCTTTAAATAATAGAAATCGTGACTGACTATAGCACAGCAGCTCTGCCATGTGTTGAGAAATGCACACACACACTCGTAAAAATTACAAATTCAGTTCTGTCACTCATTTCTTTTGAGTGTCTGAGTGTGCGTGCTCGTGTGTGTGTCCTCTGGGCTGGCAGACAGTGCAGTACACTGATAAGCAGGGTAGAGCCTATTAGCTGTTTGGCCTGCAGCCTGAATGTCACTGGTGATTTTCTGTCTCTGGTCAGACACCACATCCACACTTATCAAGAGAACCGGTGGGACATGTGACGGCTTCCATCACGTGATGTTTTGTTATTACTTTATTCATTAACCTCAACCTCCACA
>JAJHUR010077687.1:0-12532 GCA_027495735.1 Lutjanus campechanus | reverse complement strand
GCGCAACGTAAACACACGCAACTTCTGGCCCGTGAGCAAAAAAAAAAAAAATTCCGGCCCATGAACTCACCCGTGCACAGCCCTGTACCGAACCGAACGTCGCGTACCGAAACGGTTCAATACAAATACATGTATTGTTACACCCCTAGTACTTTGATGTTTTAGTTTCGCCTTTGTCCTACCTACTAAAATGGAGGAGATGAGGTTTATGCCCTATACTGCAGCCAACCACCAGGGGGTTTTGGCTTCACTTTTGGGGAGCTATCATATTGTCCATCTCTATATAGGCTATGTCAATGTTCCTACCAGGGTTAAAAACTTTCCTGCCATCTTACACACCAAGCAGAAAGAGAGCAGAATGAGCACCCCATGCGGATTTCTTGCCATCAAAAGTTTTACTTAATATTCCATCCGATACTCAATTTCTGCAGCTTTCCAGATGTTAAACTTACTTTATCTTGCACTTGTTTATTTTGTGTCTCAGCTATTTTGCATTGCGTATATACAGTTGGATTGAGCTTGTATACTTTGAGAGTCGGCCCAAAATCTTTTATCACACAGTAATGATTTCAGGTCAATGTAAAAAAGTTACTAGAACTCTAACATATGCAATGTGTCGCAAGACAGACCAGGAGATTGAAGCACAAGAATGTGTGAATTGCTTCACTCCACAGACTCTATACTTTGTCTACATCTACAGTCAATCTGTGCAGCCTCAGAGCATAACTTTTTCCCCAATTTGCACTGAATAATAATAGTAATTTATTTGCAAGTGGACAAGTGGTTTAGAAAATGGATGGATGGATGGTAGCCTAAAGCACTGACACACTAAAGCTATGAGCACTACTCATACTAATGCACATCATGAATACTTACAGCATTTCCAGTTTTATCCATGAATTTCAACTTTTCTGACTTATGGTTATTGCATTTAGAAATTATGCTGCTGAGTTTGGCCGGGGGCGGTGGGTACCTACATGGGCTCTGAAAACACTCCCCACACTGCTGCACAGCGCTGTTAGCCCAGTGGCTCTCTGGAGTCTCAGGGCTGATCAGTAAACAGACTGACCTGATTCTGATGCCCTGCCTCCAGCTATTCAGTCCAGAATTGTTGAGCACAGAGCTCCTCTCATGAACTGACAGACACTGCATGCTCTTGGTATTTAGCTGGCCACTCCCCCTCCATTTTACTTCCATTCAACCAACAGTCGTAGCAAAGACAAATGTTTTTTGGAATGAGAGACTGCAAGTTGGTGTATATTAAGCAAGCAGATTACTATGCTACTTCAGTAAAAATCAATAGCACCAATTGACTTTGCCTGAGAAAAAAAGAATGGTGAGCCAGGCTTTAAACAAATAGACCCGTATGGAGATACCTATTAGGCTCCATGGTTCTGCTCTAATTTAACGTGACTGTTACCCTGATGTGAACATTTTCTTTGGAAATTCATTTTAATTGCATTTATGCTTTATTCAGTTGGAGAGTGAAGACTGTTGGAGGTCATCTTCTGTCTTTTCACTGTCAAAGATATGAGCTGGATTCCAACTGCTGACACATTTTATTAATATTTCCTGCCCAATTCAATGAACCGTTACTCTGGCAGTGAATATTTCTGTACACACTAAATACTGAGGCAGTAATAACAGTAAGTCAGGACCCATGTCAAGACTAAAATCTTACTGTCCACAAGATTACACATAAGCACTCTAGATGTAGCACCAGCTTTAAATAGATAGTTGAAAAACCCAGGACACAGTGACTTATTTTAATTTTGATACTTTAAATAAATTTGTGTTTACCTCAGTAAGGTTCAGAATACAGAACATTCACTTGTAGAGGAGTATTTTCAAAGTGGGGTTGGTATTAGTTCCTTTGCTTTAATGGACCTAAATACTCACAGTCTAACTACTCCAGCTGAGCCTTCCCCTTTAAGGAAGGCGTGGACAACTATTTGTGGGATGGAGGTCTAGAGGGGCTTGTTGTAAATGTGAGCTAGTTAGCACCTAGTCATTGTGATTTTTTTTTATCGTGGCAGAGAAAACATATTCAATCAGCCTGACTCCTAGCGACTAACTAGCTAGCTGTTTACAGCCTAGACCACTGTACTGTGAAGAGTACAAGAAGATGCCATACAAAAACAGG
The DNA here is from genome assembly GCA_027495735.1 of Lutjanus campechanus. NCBI lineage: Eukaryota > Metazoa > Chordata > Actinopteri > Lutjaniformes > Lutjanidae > Lutjanus > Lutjanus campechanus. Next base: position 10,389 of record JAJHUR010077687.1, on the reverse strand, counting down.
AACCATTTTTGTTTTTTCTGTGGCAGCAAATGAATCACTTGAATGATGAAGCCTTTCAGTAACTAGTATACTGCAACCTGAGCTTATCTGCACACTTTAGGCCCCAACACATGATCAGCAGTAAAAACACAGTGAACAGTGTGAACAGTCAGGTCGGGGTACAAGATTTGTGAATCATATAGTTTATGAGCTTAGCTACATCCAGAGCTAGCTCAGCCATTTGTATACCAGGCAGACAGGATGTAGCGGTTGTAGCGTTGCGTTTTGCCCCTCTGTGCCCTACCTCACAGTGAGTCCGGAACAAAGTTCTTATCATGTGGAGACCCCTTAAGGTAACAATAAGGTAATCTGCTATATTGTACATTAATTGATATTAAAATACTTATTTCTTTGATATCAACACTGATTTGTTGTTCACAACAATGTGTCAATGAGTTTACTTTATCTTTCAGATTTCAATGCATCAGAAACGCAGGGTGTGTACCTAGCAACATCACTGTGTACCCATACCTGATTATGGGCCAGATTAGACAGATTATTTATTTATGATGTCATATCATCTTACCATATTCACGAGCAACTGAGTTGGAGATATCAGGACTTTACAATAGCTACAAAGAAGCCTCCATTGCAGACAGTTACAACTAAACAAACTTCTACAATATTTAGACAGCTACAATCAAATCAGCTGATGGGAGCTATACACTGTTTGTGTACCACCTCCAAATACATAAAAAACAAAAGCAGTTCATTTAGACTATTTAAAGGCTAGCAGTACCAGTGGGTTAACCATCTTGGAGTAATGCAGGAACACAAGAAGAAACAAGTGGAACCTTTACTGTTCTCTTCCTTCTGCCAACATTACATGAATGCAGCATACCTGAAGGGTTAAAAAAAAAACAAATTGCAGCCCAGCCACACCCAATGACACCCAACCAACCCTACAACCTTTTCTGGCAGTTTAATAATGTCTCACTACCTCTACAATTGCTTCTGAGACACAAGATGACATTTTGAGTCCTTGTGGTCATGCAACATTTCTGACAAACAATAAATGCTATGATTTTTTTGTTAAGTACAGTCTCCTTATATAGGCGTACTGAAACTATAGAAGTGGTAAACATAATGACAGCAGTATATCGTGCTTAATGCCCTAAATAGAGTAAAGAAGCACCCATAAAAAGGAAACCAGGACTAGGGTCCACCCTTCAAACTATACAGAAATAGAAGATGAACTAACATTCAATAAGATTAATGATTTAAGATTATCTTCTCCATCAATCTCATATTGACTTGGTTAACATGCACATAGTGAGATACACCATATCTCCATCACCCTGTCATCAGAATAGGCTCGCTCCCATGAGCAGTCGGTGCAGAGTCTCCATTGTCTCTCCTGGAAATTAGTGAGGGAGGGAATTAAAGAACAAGGTTAATTAAGAAAGAGCTTAAATCACAGCTGCTAATCACTGCAACTTACACACCGAGAGCAGTATCTACAGTCATTTTTGTTGAGAGCGAGGACTGGTGATGCGGTTTTGCAGAAAAGTGCTGGAAACAATAGGTGAGAGGCTCATTAAACTGCTGACAGTACCTTAATTCTCTCTCTATAACTGGCAACACACGCAAATGAAGTGAGGGAGACGGTTCCTTCTCAAAGTTACTCTTCATAGTTTAATTAGAGGTCACAATGTGGGATGATTATGCATCAGTGCTGTTGTGTTGAGAAAGGTGAGTGCGTTAGAGATTGACGACGGTACATGAGCACGATTAGGCAGATCTCCTATCAGGATGTGTGTAATGGATTTAACCATTATAGAAGTTCATCTACATGCAATCATGTCACTAATGGCCATGAATACCAGTGTGTGTAGGGTTGGGAATGGTTCACATTTCAACCAAATTCAGTACCAGCACCCGACAACATCTTTTTTTGGTACTACTTTCTCTGTAATAACAATTTTTTATAACCTTTATTTAGGCAGGTAATCTCATTGAGACAGTTGCAACAATAAGGTCAAACTTATCACTTTCAACATTTTTACACTATCCAACATTTTGTTCCTTGTTAAGAATGTTTTACTCACAAAATATAATCCTCCCTACCCCCCACCCCCACCCCTTCAAACCTGCAGCCACTCAGTCTGTACCCAGGGCATTTAACGCCGTTGTTTGCTTCTCGGAGAAAGCACGTGATATCCTTTCTTTTATGCTGTTGTTATCATCATTACCACCACTGTGCTTGCAAACCGTGATATTTCCCTGTTAATAGTAGCCTATGCAATTCATGAATATTGGCTTCATGCTAAGGTTTCGGACTTACTAATAAATCTCACTGAGTTTTGGCATACTAACTCGAGAGGCGAAGTCATGTCAATGGCCAAATGTGGCTAACGCTAGTAAAAATATTTAAGCCACCATCAAACAAGACAGTGAATCTCCAGCAACAACTTATCCACCTAGCTAATTAATCACCTGAAGATGTCTGTAAAGTTGTCATGGGTTAAAGTTAAACTTTTTGGGCACTAGCCGCAGGTGTGCTAATGTTAGCTGCTGTGGGGGACTTTGCTTTCAGGCTAAACATGGAGTTGTGCACTCTTCAGTGTTTAGATATATTTTGCATTTGTTTACACATGTTACCCTCACCAGCATTACACTTCATATATTTCAGCGATTGCTGTCTGTGTCCTGGTTTGGAAAGTTTAACTACACTTGCGACCTCTTTTGGTTTGCTATTGCTCTGACTTAATCACTCCACGCTGTGAATACAGTAAGCTCAGGTTGCAGTATACTAGTTACTTTTTCAGATGTGTAAAAAAAAATTTTTTTAAAAAGGCACAAATTAATTTACAGTAACGTGAATTGGTACTTAATAGTACAGACATAATTCAGTCAGTACTGTTAAAAGTACACAGTTTGGCACCCGGCCCCAAGTGTGTGTGTTTGTCCTTTCCTCTGCAAACTCCCTGACCTCTCATTTGAGGCAAAAATAATTTGGATTTGATATGACATGTTTACAGTAGGGCAAAATGACCTTTGTAGGTACAATGAAAGCAAGTCACATGAGATTAAAATAAAGTGTTTCTACTGGTCCAAGTAGTTTAATGCTATTCATAAAATTGGCCCTTAAAATATATAACTTTGACATATTTATTATCGTTATTGACTGCTGCTCCTATGTGCTTCTCCTGGCACTGAGCGTGTGTTTGTGCAAAGACACCTGACTTTCTCTGGGCTGAGCAAATTGCACCTCACCTCATCTGGACCTCGTTGTTGCCAGTTTTCGAGAAAAGCCATCATGCTGTGGGCATATGCAGGTGGGAAATGAGGAATGCTTGGGAACAAAAACCTGCAGCTTCATCCCCCTCTCAGTTCTCAAGACTTTGCAGGGTCGGGCTGTACCAGCTGCTCAAGAAGCCCCCAGTGTGGGAAAGTCTCTCCTCGGCTAATGGAAGACAAACACCTCGGAGAGCGGTAGAGATAGCATGAAAACGATTAAAGCGTGACCCAGATTCTGTTGTGTCTCTGGCCTTTCACTGCAGTTGACAAATACAGGAGGGGACCTTGCTAATGAAAACACTGAGGAAACACTGGATGCTAATGAAGACAAACAACTTTGTCCCAAGGTGCAGCTGGCACAGGCTTTGACATGATGGGATACGGAAGGTGCTCATCAATGGACCTATGATACTAAAACCGAGCTACATTGTTTTTACCCTGAAAAAAATGCAATAATAATGATGATTATAATTGCAAATATGGTCTGACCAATACTGGATTTTTAGAGATGACGCCACTACCGATATTAGGGGTTAAAAAAACATTCTGACACCGATGTATCAGTCGACATTCTTTATACAGAATATAGTCTATACATAAACACACATTTTTGCAACTATCCTTCAAATGTATTTATTAAACACTTGTTTTTTTTTTTTACAGTTTAACAATAAACTTTTTAGACAAGACATCAGGGCACTGAAACACTAAACTTTCATCAGTAGTTTTTAATAATTATTAATAACTAACCCTAACTTAAATTACAAAAAAGAATCAATAAAGAACAATATGCTTTATGTTCTGTAATTTAAAAAAAGTTTTCATATCAGACAACTTATATGCCAATACTGATATAGATTAGCTGTGAAAGGCCCAGTCGGTCCAATAAAATCAGCCAACTGATACATCGGTCAGACTCTAATTGCAAATGCTTCAAACTGATTGAAAATCTTGTCACATACTCAGACAATAACAGAGTTTGAAGTGAACATGCAGCCTCAAAGAAGCCTTTTTGTATTATGAATGTGATGGGAGGGCAGCACTTGAAAACATTATTCAGTTCTCAGGCTATCATGAACTTTTTGTGACATTTCGGTGGTTGGCATTTACTTTCCAGAGAAAAGCTTTAAATTATCTTGGACTTTTACTGATAGCAATGCAATTTCTTTAAAAGGCTTTTATGGCATTTCTATGCATTCATTAGTGTCAAGTCTTAAAACGGCATTGCTTCTAATAAAAAATGCTAATTCACAGTCGATATAAGGACAATATTTCATTTTGTGGCGTAACCTGTTTGCCACACTGTTGTGTTGGCTGCATCTGATCTTATTTATGTCTTCAGCAAACGCAGCTCTGTGTTTGCAGAGTTTTCTGCTTCATGGCGTTTGTCTCTGTCAGCATCTATTTGTCTGTGCAGAGATACATGGCAAAAAGACATTTCTTTCTAAATCTTTGCTTTAATCTCCAAGCTTTTGCTCCAGCTGAGCTCTCAGCAGTTGAACACTCCTAATTGACCTGTAGGTGAGTGCTAATAGACCAATGAGGCAGTGTTTGTTGCAGTTTGTGCACCATGGTGCAACTCATTTTTTCACTGTTGTGAGAGGAGGAACGGAGAGAGAATCAAATATAAAAAGAGCTAAAGCCCCTTGATGTTTTGCTAGTGTTGTAGCAGTGTGTGATGGGACTCTGGGGAGAAATGCTCACATCCCAGCGGGGAAGTCAACCCACGCCTTTAGTTGCAAACCTGCCCCTGTACTCTGGTGGGTTAACATCAATGAAGGGCATGAATGATACACGGCTGATCAGGCTTGCTGCTGCATGGACAGTTGAGCCCTGAGCACCGCTGTACTAAAGTCTAAAATGTAGCATGTAGCATTTAGCATCAAAACACAGATAAGGAACCCTCACTTCTTTATCTTCATCCCCATTCAAGCCTCCTCCACTGAAACATATTCCTCTGGGGATCTTCTTTCATTTAAATACTCATCTCTTTAAATCCATCAGTCCCTCCCCTTTGATTCATGTCTCACCCATATCGTCTACTTGTATTTGGTTTGATTTTTTTTCCTTTATAATCTGAGCATGAAGTATTATTTGCATTGCCTTTGCCAAAAAAAGCACTTTATGCTTGCAAATACATGTAATGTTGGTGATCTTAGAGATGAAGCCTGCTGGACTCACTGTTAGTTCTCCTAGAAAACTGTGACAGCTAATAACCAATAATGTAGAGGTAAATTGGATTCATTCCTGGTATGTGCACATAGCAGTGCACTGGCAGAGGAATCCCAGTCATGAGGGATTCATTTAGCAAATATTCCAGCAGCCCAGCAAAGAATCTAGGAGCCCATTCCACTGTCTTTCTAACAGCTCCTGATGCCATACGTGCCTGGAATGAACAATAGTGTACTTCCACCTGTGGCCAGTAGGGGGCACTGACATAATACAGGACCCTGCCAATCTGTTATGCCTGGCTGGCCCACAGAGATGTTTGCAGTAATTTAGTTCCACTGCCAATATATAAATAGGAATTCTGCTGTTAGCACAAAAGAGCGGGGGGGAAAAACATACCGCCGAATGAATGTGAATTGCTCCCCTGCTCCCATTTCAACATCAAAGTAATCAAGGAAAACAAGCTTTTTTAATCGAAAGTATGCAATTAGAATAAAGCAGAACTGTCCTGGCTGTGCACACTGCCAGAATGAAGAGATTAAATGGGTAAGGAGAGAGGGGAAGCACAATCAGTGCAGCAGCAGCTATCGGACTGCAGTCAGAACAGATAATGTAACACCTTTCATTTCTGTCCGGTACTGTTACGCCAAAGACTGACTCGATTCAGGAGGATTCAAGGGCAGAGGAAACGCCAATCATTACAGACAGCAGAGAGATCGCTTAGTGGAAACAACAACCAACAAAAACATGTGTTTTTGTCACTCTTACTATACAAAAGACTCCTTGAGATCTTAAAGACCTCATTTCACTGCATGCTCACTGAGTTACCACTGCACTTGTATTCCACCCCCAAGAGGAATTACACAGAAAAAACTGTATGTTATAAGGAAGTGTCACAGAGACTATGGTAAATAGTCTGTTACAATATAGCACTAATTTGTTTTTGGAGCATTAACTCATTGTACAACCCCACTCTCCTTCCACACACGCACACAGAGGCACACCAACTCGACACGGCTATCTATAGGCATACCCCATGCTGTCCTATCCTATGCAGTGTCAAAACAATGATAAACATTTGGCCGCTATAGGAGTGCTCTGGAAACCAGCCAAGCTGAATGGGCTGTTTTGTTTCACTGAACAATAGCTCTGCTAAAAGTACTTAACAGCTGTGCTATGCTCCGGGTTCCCCACAGACCAACAACAGTACAACGTACTAGGAAGTGTTGCTTTGTGCGGTTGTTCATTTCTTTATCCAACTGGGAGCTGCACAGTGTATTTAAAGACTTTCAAAATGTAGTATTCACTTTTCTGAATGAAAAGGATGGATGACAATTGCCATTTCAAGCATGTGCTGTATGTTTTGTGTCAAGACTGTCAATTAGCTATTGAAATTGTTACCTTTTTTTTTTTTTTTTAAGATATTTGCTTATAGAATAGTCACAATAGTCACTGTGCCTGTTTTTCTCCAGTAGTTACAAAGTTTTTTTCAAAATCAGGTACTTTATTTCCTGATAATTTCTTAATGCTTATTTAATAGTTCTTTCAACTGAGAGAATCATTCCTTTTTCATTCTCTGTTCTAGTGTTGCAGTGGTTTAGAAGTATCCTGTATACTATGGTATTAAAATGAACAGTTATCATACCGTGCACATTTACTCACTCACAGTATTGAATTCTACCTGCTATAATTGCAGTTCAGTTTTTGGTATTGTTACATCCTAATTGATAAATAAATATTTAAAGTTTATATCAAGTTTAATCTCTTTCAGAACTAGGGATGTGCGTGATTAGCTGATAATATGATTAAACGTTGCCACGCTCACAAGGTTTTTTTTTTATGCTAGCACTGCTAAAGTTAGCCACACTGTGTTCCCTTTAATCAACACAAAAATTAGCTGCCAAACACATCTCTAGAACATAATATTTTATGAAATTGTATTTAAGTGATTGCTTAACCCAATAGGCCCTTTTGTTTTCATTACTTGAAGGGTCATTGTAATGGATAACTGGATGGATAATAATTATGCAATACTGTGTACCATGATACTGTGAAATGAGGACATTTTCTGAGACGGTTATCATACCCTGAAAATCTCTGTTTTGTTTTGTTGCAACGCTACTCTGTTCTTGCATCTTTTCCTTTTAGCGTTCTCTACAGATATCTGTTTCCTCTCTATCTCTCTATTTAGCCTTTATTTCTGTAACTCTGAATGTTCACATATTTTAAACCTTCCTCTTTCCACAATCGTACTCTCCTTTTTATAAAACTTCAACCAACAGAAGCCATAATGTAACCAGATAAAACAGACTGTGATAGGATCAGACCTTGGATAGTTGAACACAGTGACTTCAGGTAGACGAGTCACTAAGGCGTCACAGGTCAACTTCACTCTCCACAGGAGTGGACCTAACAGCTGTCATTTTAGATCGATTTCTCCCTGAAGCCCAGTGTAATAAACACTTGAGAGAGTCTCTGGTTTGGTGATGTGTGAGTGTAATGAGACTCTGTCACATGACTGACAAGTAATGTTCCTGCCTCTTCTTCTTTTCTGATTCAGATGATCCCTGTGGAGACCATGTCCGTCTCCTGGCCTGCATATCAGTCATTACTGTTTAAGTCCTCTCTCCATAGTCAGAGTGAGAATGAGAAAAATATTACATTCACACGATAATACCAGTGTTTTACGTTAATGCAGATTGTCTGGACTCCTTGTGGCCTTCAAATTATTTCAAGTCTCTGCAAGGCATTTATTTCTTTATTTAATGCCACTCATTCTTTTGTAGAGTATGAAAAGATATTTGCACTGACGTGGAAATCCTAGTCCAGGCTAGATAATTTATCGTAGTAAATATGATGTTTTAATTTGGTTAAGTGTCTGTTTTGTTTTTGGTTAAGTGTTGTTTTCTTTTCTTTGTGGTTGAGTTTTGTGTTTTTATCTCAGTGGGCACATTATTTTATGCTGTTCTTACTGTCAATCACCTGACACCCTCGGGAAGAAATGGAAGTCTCTGCCAGAAAATAATACCTCAAACAATAACAATAATAATACTTCAACATGTCACCTTGCAAACTTGTCACATCGATGTCTTCTTATTCAGGCTGTTTTTGTTAAAGCGAGACAGCACTTAATTTCCAGCTATGCTTTCACACCTTAAAGTTTGTCTTTTAAAGTACACAATATGAACAAATGTGGCATGCATTGCAAAATGATTATGGGAAACAGAAACTAGGTAAAGACAGTAGCAAATAGGCTACGATGCCGCATGACACCACTATTCTCTTCAATATGTGGGTGTGCAGGACCAACAGTGCTACAAACACTATGGTTGTAACTGTAGTGTTCATCACCTTCAGTCATACACTTACTCACACATATCTTGTGTATCTACTCATACTGTATAAAGATATATACAAATGCTCATACACACAAATCCATGTAATATATCTATCTGCACACTCTGCCAGCCATCTGTCATGTCTGCTGATGGGTCTAGTATTTGGTCCGTGGTGGAGGGGTGCATCTTTTAGTTCCCTTTCCTCCCCACGTTTGAAGGCTAAAGTCCCCTCCACACCCCTCCCTCATTTAGACAGAGCTTTAACAAGCAGATACACTACTTGTAATTAACTTGATTCGCTTAATTAGCTTTATGGCTCCGTATATTTAAAACATGACATCATTTAGCTAGCATGTACTGCTTTGTTGAGCTTCTATGCAACCCTGTTTTAAAGCTACAGGAAACTCAAATGTTAAAATCTGCAAGTACCCAGGTGTTAGTGTTGGTGGTCTTAGTATCAATTTATGAAATGTTTTCAATCTCTTATCAAGACTTAATTGATGCTTCTTTACTCTCGGTTTTCGTTATGCTTGTTCCACAGCTTGTAATTTCTAGGTCACGTAGGGAAACATTTCTAACTATTAACTACTACTATATCTACACTTGGCCTTGATTTTAATCCTTTCAAGCACATTAATTATTTTGTTAAAGCTGAGAGAATGGAGACGTGCTGACAGAGTGTTGAGTGGAGCCACAAGAGGAATATTTTGTTCCAGTATGCCAGACAAGTATTGAGCTGTGCTCATCACAAGAGAAACAGTGGTGATCAGTGTCCTCCTCAAGCTGGAAATACAACAACGCTTGGAGGCTCAGGGGACATAAAATCCAAGTGTAAGTCAGTTATACGGATCTGTTCCTTTTTAAAAAGTCATTAAATGACCTGCATGCAACACAGATTATTTAAAATATGATACTGTGCACTGCTATTTGTTACACTGAGTGAATAGATGACTGCTGTGCACTAATATTGGCCCAGTGTAGTGGGTAAGATCAACTGCCGTTCTGGAGGTTTGGGGGTTCAATACAACACTGAATAAAAGAGGATATACTGGCTGATTACAGTAAACGGTAAACAGTTTTAACTTAGTAGGTCTATCTACAAGATAAAGTTAATATTAATAACATCAAAATAGGGATGTTAATATTAATCGATCAATCACCATTAGGATCATAACCAATTAAAAATTCAATTGAAAATTAAAGTGATAAGGTATGTTTTTTCCCTGGAGCTCACACATTTTCTCACCGTTTGGGTTGGTCTGTCCTGTTGGTCTCAAAATGGCAGTAACTGAGTCACATTTGACTTTGTTTTGTTTGGCAGCACCATTTGTTGAATAAGGACAGGCGGACAAGAGCAGCTGTTTGGAGCAAGTGCCTCATTGTTTTAATATTTTGTTCATTTCAATTCTTTGTGCTTCATGAATTAATGTTCCACATAATGTGATCTAATGTGCCACTGGAAATGTTTTAAATAAACCTTAAAATTAGAAAATGACATACATTTTGTATCCAATTATTGTTGATTAATCAATTCATCGGTTAACATTTTCAACTATCAGTTAAAGAAAATGTACGAAATTTGCATCAATACATCAAAGATTAA
>JAJHUR010077685.1:0-12032 GCA_027495735.1 Lutjanus campechanus | reverse complement strand
ACTTCCTCGGAAGAAGAAGAAGAAGAAGAAGAAGAACATGCAGGATTACAAGAGGGTCCTGGCAGCTTAGGCTGCCCGGCCCCTAATTAACAGGGTCATGTACTGATAGAATATTGCCACAAAGAATATGACTTCACATAGCAACGGCATACAGAGTGCTGCAGAGATGACGTATTTTTGTAGGCCAGCCTACAAGAGCATTATCCTGCTTCCTTCCGTTAGCATTGCTCTGCTTCCTTCAACAAAAAGGGATTTTTCCATTGGATTTTGGATTAGTGCAGAAAGCTCTGTGGCAAATGTACGCAAAGTTTACGATACTTCCACGTTTTATTCAGCAGGATAAACTTCACAAATGATGACCACTTTCATGATTTTTGAAACAGTTGAAAGTTTGTTTGAAACAAACTACACCATTATCACATGACTTCAACATCACCAGCAATAAGTGACTAGTATTGACTAGTAACAAGTGAAGATCTCTCCAGCTTGTGTTAATCACAGACCTTATTTTGCACATCCAAACCAAAACCAATTCAAAAACCCACTGTCTTACAGACGAGGGGACTGGAGGCGCAAATATGCTAACTCATTTACAGGTTTTAGAGCTTGTTCCTGCAGCACTCTATAGTAACACAAAGGGACCACACAGGACAAGTAACATTTAAAATGCAGTAGATGCTTACTGTAACACTCATTTAGCCAAGCAGCATGCAGCAGATTGTCTGTAGTAATACAATGTCCTCCATAAGAGCCAAATTAAGAGATTAATGTGATAACAGTAAATTTTAGTTTGCGAAAACAAGGTTCTCAGATATTTTATTACTCCTTATGCAGTATGAATAAAAGCTTCAGAGTTTCTTTCAAAAGAAAAGTGAAGTTATTTAAAGAAAAAGGTCTTACAAATTAAAAGACACAAAACTGGAATGGAAATTGTTGATGATAAAAAAGGCTAGTGATGGAAAGCTGATAACAATGAAATGCTTCAAAGAGCATGTCTCACCCTGCATCACCCACAACTCAAGTGAGTCGTCCAACCGCAAGGTCTCCTGATTGAAAAGTTATCAGCGATGAGATGTCACACACAAACACACGTGCACATGTGGCCCTTATCTTGTTCCCGCATGTCACCTGTTTTAATGAAACACTCCTTATCCCCTCCCATCTCTCTCTCCCTATATTCCTACAAAGTGAGTTTGGTGGGGATCAATCAGCCAGGCTAACAGAGTACGAATTGTTCTCCTACGTTCCTATCTCCCTTCAGCACTTCAGCTGCCAGCGTATAAAGATACGGGCGGAGTTCTGTCTGTCTTCAGTCCATGGCTTGTAGTTTTTGATTACTATTCCCATCTGAGACAGAGACTTTGTAAGAGTTTTGGTGGAGTCAAGATTAAACTTAGCAAAGTTTCTGGGTGTTGTCATATTGTGAGGTGAGCTTAGGATTTAAGTGCGCTGCATCACTTAGCAAAGGTAGGATAAGTGATTATTATGACTACCAGAATAATCATAGCTTCTGAGCTATTTCAGTCCTCAGACAGACCCTCACAAGCTTTATGAACTAAATCTGCAGTTCTGATTTTATGTGATCCTAAGTAAGATTTCTGCCAGTTGAAATATAATGTTGTGAATGTTATCCTTATGGCAGTATCATAAAACCTTTACAAAGCCTCTAACAATACAAGATGCATGCTCTGTCGTTCCTTTTGATCTCACCCCAGCCATGACATCTTTGATCCTCTCCTCTCTTCCCCTCCACTCAGCGTAATATTAAAAACCAAAAGTACAATGCCATGGCTGCTGCTTTAAAGGAGCCCAAATCCTTGTCATCATACATTAATAACCGTTCACACACCATACACACACACACACACCCCAACACAAACAACACCAACTTCGACACAGAGAGAATAATAAAATGCTACGCCTTTACGATCTTTCCTTTTTCTTCTTATTGCTTTATTCCCCAATGTCACGCTTTGCAGCGGCGCAGAACTTGAGCTCTCTTCATAAAAACCACACACTGCCAAGGTGAGACAAAAAATAATGAGAAACTTTAACGATTTGAGCCTAATCTTTCTCCCCCAACTCTGCATGTATTTATGCAAAACGTCACAGGCAGAAAGCAATTGGAGTGTTGTTTTGCTTCTTCTCCCTGCAAAAAGTTAGCTATCAAACTAGCTGGGGCGGCTAATGTTTTTCTAATAAGAGCTCACCTCTAATTTCAGTCAAACGAGGCAGTTGGTGCAGATTAGCAGAGGCAATTTTCTGCTTCAGATTCCATTATTAAAACACTCCTGCTATCAGAAAGTTTCTCTTGTTGAATTGAAAAAAGTTTTTTTTTCTTTTTTTAACTTGAGCTTGGATTAATACCTTGGGGCTATTGTTGCTGTTATCTCCTGCTCTTAGAGAGTAATTCAGAATGCCGACCAGCTCAAACATCAGCATCAGTCGTATAATTTGTACGTTTTTCAATCATGTGATTGAAACTGTTGGCAAATGGTTTTAAACTGACCAACACAACATCTTCATTGTCAGTGCAACAGTGCAACTTCTGACCTTGGCAAATCCCCTCTTTTCAATTTCATGAGGATATAATGCCCCTTTTAATTTGAATGAGACCCATTCAGCCCTTGACCAAGTATCCTGCATCGTAAGGCTATTAAAGGAATAGTTCAGATTATTTCATGTGGGGTTGTATGAAGTGCATATCCATAGTCAGTGTACTACCTACAGTAGATGGCAGTCGGCACATCCCCGGTTTGGAGAATCAGAAAGTAGTACCAGCATGGAAGCTAGGTAATGTAAAAGGTACTCCAAAAAAAGCAGTATCAGTTCAGTGTACGCAATAGTTAGAATATTCTCACTGCTTTACCTTGCTGTGAGACCGCCTTTTCTGATGGGAAGCAGCCACAATACAAGTCAAATATTGTTGACTCCAACCCAGCCAAACTCCAAAGGCAAAATCAGTTATTTTACCTTGCAAGATATGGGAGCTACTGGTCTACAGCTGCCTCGGTCTCCTAGTAAGTTTGTGTTATTGTGTGGCTTTGGTGAATCACCACTATCTTTTTAAAACACCAAAGTCACACAATAACAGAAACTAACTCACAGATTGAGGCAGCTATAGACCTAAAACTCCTGTTTTCTGTGATATAAAATTCCCGTGTAGGCCAGTGGAGTTTGGTTGGTTTGGAGAGAGCAATATTTGGCTCATGTAATGACTTACATTTACTCACTTACAGTGAGTCAGATTTTTTTAGATGGCATTTTTAAGTGGCTAAAATACCCTTTGTTGCTGACCCTGCCCACCACAGTACATCAATTAGCTTTTGTGCTGGTGCCCCTGTCTGCTTCTCTAATCCAGGGGATGTGGCAACTGGCATCTCCTGTAGGTAATACACTGACAATCAATAAGTAATTCATACAACCCCACTTCAAATAGTTCTGAAATACCCCTTAAAATGTTTTAATAATATCTCAAACAAGGCATCAGATGAGTGTATCCAGCCTGCTTTAACATGATTCAAACTCTGTTTGTCTGCTCATCAGCTAGTGAATTATATTGACCCTGATAGCCCCTATCATAGTCCCGACTGAATGACTGTTAGCCAAACGTTACACAAAGAGACCTAATATTCAGCTGTCATCCTGATCACCGAGTGCCATAGCACCACACAATATGGCAGAGGTAAAATGCAAGATTGTGATGGTTGCCATTGGTTACTGTTTGTCCATGCAAGCTGCAAGGGTTATTTCTCATTTAATACGTCACTGTCGCGTTCTGTCTCTCCCTCTCTCTCAGGTTGCATTCACTTCTCTTTTCATGAATATTCTCTCCGCCAGTGATTTATTTAATCCTGTCGCTTTACCCTCCACTGCACACGCAAGCACACACAGACGACACAATACACATACCAGTGCAAATTTCTTCCACAGTCTTCCGTGTGTACAGTTTATCTCATGCATACACACGTGCAGTGCATTTACTAAGTTCGCACAATTGTGCACGCACACATACATTTATTTTGTGTATTTGTCAGTGAAGGCAGGGTCTACTGAGCTCATTCATATGTGAAGGATGCATGATTCTGTAATTGCTTTGAGGGATAGCATGAGGGCAGTTTAGTGTGTGTGTGTGTGTGTGTGTGTGTGTGCGGATGTGCACATACATGATTGCATGTGTTAATGTCAGGTGGTCAGCCTCCCAAAATAAATAGGCATGTCCCATCATGTTAAATGAAGCCATGCGTCTCCTTATCAAATTGAACACTAATTCTATCTCTTCTCCTCTCTGTCTCTGGCTCTTTCTTTTTACCGTGTCGTTATACAGACTGCAGTATAACATGATTAGTTCATGAGAAAATTAGAAAGCTTTAGATAATAAATGTCTACAAGACATCTTGTCAAGTGTCACGCAGAGAGAGCAGACAAAGCTAGACAATCATATTCTGTTGTATTCTGTCCTATTCTATTCTGTTCTATTAAGGATGCAAGAATAAATCAAATATTGCGATATCATAATAAAAGAAATGTCTCAATAATGTACCGGACTGTGACGATATCTTCATTGATATTACATGGTTAATAAAAAAATTTATTTATTTATTTTTACTTTTAAAAGTTTGACTGCTGCTAACTATTACATTGTTTTTGTTTTGCAATTGTACATAAATAATTTGAAGATTTATTGCCAGAGACACTTTTTTGCACATACTTAGGTCATGGCAGGCTACATTTATTTTAGTAATTTACTATAAAATTTTAGTAAAGGAAAGCAGAAGCACCTTAAGTTGAAAGGAAAAACAAATTTTTATACGAATAAAAAATGTTCTACACGTTAAAATTATTATTTAATAACGTTTGTTGTTTTTTTTAAGTCATCATATTTCTTTGTTTTTTTTAAAATATCATGATATATATAAAGTATTGTGGATTTTATCATGGTACTATTGTACCTTGAGTTTTTGGTATCATTACATTCATATGTTCTATTCTATTCTATTCTATTCTATTCTGTAGTGTTCTGTTCTGTTCTGTTCTGTTCTGTTGCTAGTGGACTGGGTGTGAGTTTGTACAGGATGCAGTGCTATGAATAATAAGTTGTGTCTTTGTGTGTATGTATGTGCGTGTGCGTCTACATATCCATATCCCAATCCTTCCAGTTACGAGTTCTGTCACAACAGCAGGTAAATTACTACAAGCAACAGAGCACTCAAGGATTACCCTCATGTAGGATTAGCATTCACTACCTGTGTGTGAATGCGTGTGTGCGTGCGCGCGCGTGTGCGTGGATGGGTGTATGTGTTTGCGTGTGTTTGTGGGTGTGGATATGATTGTGTGCTTTTGTCTACACACATGTACTGTATGTGTGAGTGAGATAAAAAGAAAAGAGAAAGTTTGACTTTGACTCCTAAGCTGCTTTGTCAATGCATAATTCATCTCCCTCCACAAACTGCACCTTGAAGCCTTTGAAACTATCTCAGCTACTCCGACGGCAACTAAAACAAACCATAAACAATTTCAAGTGTTATTGTTTTCTTTTGCGCTTCACACAATTTAATGACACAAAACAGACATTGTTGGTTAGTGCTGCTGTTACTGTGGTTTCAACTAAGCCTAACCTCGAGGAGTTAGGGTTAACATTTAGTCACTTGTAACTCAACCTGTTGTGGTTTAAACTTCTATTAGACATACACAGTTGAAATCAGCTGTTTTGGTAGTTAGTCCCCTGATTCATTTTCTCAAAGCAACAGACTGCATCTCTATCCTTTTTTGACAGACTGAAACTGTTTATACTGTAGCTGCACTTAAGCTAATGCTATCCTGAGATAGTCATAGTGATAGTCATATTTTATAACTTGTGCTTTGTATAGACATTCAATTCAAGTGTTCTTTTTAACTGTTTACAACCACTTATGTAAATTGTCCTGTTGCACTCCTTCTATTAAGGCCACGTCTGATCTCAGCTTTTGTTTGTTTTTTTATCATGGGGAGGAATTTACAACTATAGTTATCTAATATGATGATGACACCGTGTAGAACAGACTTAATTATTCTGTCTGAAGTTCTGATATTTTACAAACAAATACAAAAATAATATAATATTATATACATATACATATACACATACACATACACATACACACACACACACACACACACATATATATATATATACACACACACACATATATGTATATATATGCACATATTTTGCACTTATTCTTCAGGTGAAGGCCTCATTGCATGGGTCAAACAGTCTTAGTAAAAAATCAGAAATGCAAGGCTCCTTCAAAAACACACCAAGGCACACTGTAAAGTTTGTATAAAGTTACATTGCCTTTATTTTACATGGCAAAAAGGCAACCAACACAGGTCTTCATCAGGGTCAGACAGGAGTAACTCTTTTTGACTCTTTTTGTCATGTAAAATGAAGGCATTTTAACTTCATACAAACTTTACAGTGTGCCTTGGTGTGTTTTTGAAGGAGCCTTGTGTTTTTGATTTTTTACTAAGACTGTTTGACCCATGCAATGAGCCCTTCACTTGAAGAATAAATACTATACTTATACTTGGTATAAGACAAACTCCTGTATATGGGTTATTAACAAAAGCAGCTTTTTTTTTTAAATAAACAATCTAATGAACTGTCAGAAATGAAATGTGCAACATGATAACTGTAACCAAGAGTTTTGAGCTCATGCGGTAACTGAAGATATTTTTCAGTTGGCAGTGTCTTATAATCACGCTGACCATCCACTCTGCCCTCTGTTCCTGTGTAGACCTCGGCAGACTGCGTCTCTGTGCACTGAGCTGCAGGCCAAGGTGCTCCAGTGTTACAGAGAAAATCCACAGCAGACCCTGCTCTGCTCCAGCCTGGCCAAACAGTACATGACCTGTGTCCAGCAAGCCAAGGTAGGTGCAGGCCACATACTGTCCGTGGGTGTGAGTACATGAAGAAAATAATGTTTTTTTTGGATGGAATACTTGCATGAAGCTTTGCTTCTGTGGGTGTATTAGTGTGTTGTAATATGTGTGTGACAGGTTACACCACACTTCTCTACTTTTAATCAATTTCCCCCTCCCATTGTTATTCTGTTTTTTTTTTTTGTTTTTTTTTTGCCGTTATCACTCTTTGCTCATTCCCTTTGAGTAACACACTTGGCCAGAGTACTTGGAGCAGCTCCCTTTTTCTTTAAAGATAAATGTTTTAATTTGCTTCCAGTTTTTTAAAGACGACAGAAGGATAGCAGTTAATTAGTCCGACCTGGAAGGAGCTTGACAGTGACACTGACAGTGGAACAAAAAGGTGAAGAGACAAATAATCCTTTCATTCCTCATACCAAATCAGTTAACTTCTGAGGATTGTAATCTGCATGTTGGTTACTTTGACACTTCAAACAGGAAGCTAAATCAATGAGACATGCTTTATTGAGCGGATTTATAAGTCACCAGGCGTACACTGTGTTTTGGAAATTTCTGATAGGAAGATTACACCGTTATTAGTATATTAAAATCAGTTTTGGCATTCAACTCTTTGAAATGCATTCTGCTTTCTGCTGATGCTTTCGCAAATAGTGTTCAGACCCTACGCTTATCTACAAAGTGCTTATTTTACCCAATTTCTCCATCAAAACACAATAATGAATGGGGCAATTTGCACATTATTATCGTGACAAAACGCACTGATATGGCTCCAAAGTAGATAAAAGGCACAAAACAACAATTGGTGAATCTGGCAGTTTAAACGGTCGATAAAAGCAAGGCAAAGGCTCACAATAAAAGCAATCTTTTTAAACTGGTTCAAAAGATCCATTTGCCAGTGGGATGGTGCTCTTTGGGAAAAAAAAAACAGTATATATGTGTTTGCATGTGACTCCGTTTCATGTTTTTGGGAGTATGTGTTGTATAAATTCAGATTGTGAGTGAAAAAGGAAACTGCCGAGTAAAGGCAAGCTGTTTTGCTCTTTTTTGAGCCATGTCTTTAATTCAATCAGGCATATCCTAGACAGATTGAGTGTGAATGAGATTCAGAGACCGAAAGAGAGAGTAAAAGGGCAAATTAATCTAAAAACGACAGTTTCAGTCTGTATCGAACATATCAACACTACGCCCATCCCTCTGTGGGTGTAAGTGTTGCAGACTGAAAACCAGAACAGGCTTTATCCTCTGAAGAGATATGAAACGTTTTTAACTTCTGCCCTGTTGAAAGAAGATGGATTTGACTGATGCTGATAGATCAAGTCTAGTCCTTTTCAGACAGTAGCATGGTTTCCATCCAAATGTGGTGCAAATTTAAACCAAATCTTGGGAAAATCAGCAAAATGCAAATTAATGCATATTTAGCAATTGTTAGGAGTTGATTCTTCGAGTGGTGCTGATTCTGCATTTGGGTGCCATTTAAACCGTTTCAGAAGAAGAGAGTGCAATATGGTGACATAACTGATAGACCGCCAGTCAAACCTCAAACAGTGAATGAAAACTAAAGCTGTTTGTTTCATGTGTTCATTTGAGGAACCTTACAGTCTCCTCGTCACTCTGCATAGATCTGATGTTTTAAGTCATATATTTCATGTATATAACGATTTATTTGCAAGGTCTGTTTTCACTGCACATTGATCCAATTTGCTTTTATAACCACACCAACTCTTCCACATTTCCTCAAGAATAAGAACATTTTGCAATATTTCAAGATTTTTATAGATTTTTGTTTTTTATGCACAAATTAAAAATGTACATAAAAACGAGTGGATGGAAACCCAGCCCAGTTAGCGGTGGTGGCATGCACTGTAACATCAGCATGTAAGCCGATATTTCTGCTGATATGACAAATAAGGCAAATAAGATGACACTTAAATTATATGCATGCAACGTGAATATGTCTGCAGCGAAGGTTTTATGAAGTGTTGAAGCAGATAGCAAAGGTGCTATTTGTGATGACTGCTCAGCATAGGTCATGTGAGGAGGAGACAAATCACATTCCTTCAACACTACAAATTTGATTGCCCATCTTAAAAGCCGTCATCCCGATCATTAAGACAAAATTGTGAAAAATAAAGACAAACAGACACCAGCAAAAAAAACTGTCAGCTGCAGTTTTCTTATTTTGACCAGAAAATGTGTACATTTTGAAAATTATATATTTGCATCTGTCAGTGGACCATCACAATAACAGTGGGTATGATTATGTTACTTCCATTACAGGAGAGAATTGATGTTCTCTTACATTAGCATATATTGGCATCAGCAATTGGCCAAAATGAGTTGGAAAATATTGGCATATCAGATATCAGCATCCCTACAACTAGTGCTTTACAGGACCAAACATCACTTTGCTCTATCACACTGATAGAGCAACTGGAGGGAGGATAAAATGTTTTCTTTAGGTCTCTGTGGTACTGTGAGCCTAACTGTTGCATAAGTCTGACCTGTATTGACATGTTCACAGGTATGGTGAAAGAGTTTGTCCACCTCAAATTCATATATATTCTGAGAGTTTCTGCCATTTTGAAATTTCACCTCAGTGCTTTCTCACTTTGGGGGAAAAAAACAACAATTTTGATCGAAAAGATTTTATCGCTGACATCTTCTCTGTGTAACCTTTCTTTATTGGGATAATAGAGATGAAATCTCACTTTTCAACAGTGACCGGCACTACTCTTTTGAAGACGTTTGGATTTTCAGGTTGACCTTTAAGACTTTTGAAGAGTGCTCTATCCTAACCTCAAACTTAAAAAAGCATATAAATGTTTCAAGATTTAAGATTAAAATGTCTAAATGTAAAAGACCTCATATAAATGTGCCCTATGAAACTACCTGCATCCAATATTCCATCCTATATTATATCCTCTCTCTCTCTCTCTTATCCACCGTTTTTGTGTGCTATCTGCTCATCACTGGGTTTTTCATGCTGCTGTCACTGTTAATCTATGTCTTCTCCTCCAGTTCCCATCCTCCATGTATTCCTGTTCCTATATTAAAGCTTCTTTCACTGCCCTTCACTACACACTTTGTCTCATTAGCCAGTGCATTAGCTCTGATCTGCACTGCAAGCCATGGAGCTCTGTCTCACTTGAGGTGTTAGTAAAGTTTGGCTTACATGTCAGGTGCCATCTCTTCCATATTCATTTGCACAAAAACTCTGCTCTCAGTCCTGGACATTTCAAATGTATTCATACAGATAACAAAGCACCAGTTTCTCTAATCCTAATCTAATTAAACTTTACAGCAACTCTGTCATACTTTGCTGTAGTTTTAGAGCTGAAACCTGTTTTCCAATTCTTCTGTCGGGCTTTACTTGAAAACTTTTGAGCTGCTCTAAGTATTTGCATCCATAATATACAGACATCCTGTGCTTCATTTAGACCACAGCGTCAGACTTTTGTGGAGTGACATACATGTAAAACATATTGGATCATAGAACTGAAAGAAATATCTGTTCAACACTTCATATCATAAAACAGTCACCTTTGTAGATGCAATATTTTTTTTATTTTCTCATGCTTGGTTCAAATGTGAATTCACAAATATCACCTTGGGATGATACCCAAATGACTGAGACTGGGTCAAAAAGAGAGGAAAGAAGAGCAGAGCTGCCACTGGAGGCTCCCGATCAGTCCGCCTTAATGAAAAGAAATGAGTGGGCAGTCCCAAGACCCCTCTGGACATGCAGGCGGCTGTCCAGTCTGCCTGTCTATAAATGGATCTGACAGAGCCAGCAGCTTGGCAGAGCAGAGCAGTTGGACGAGAGTTTTACTAGGAAAAGTTTCAGTATAGCTGCAGGTGGTTATGGGTCAACAGGGAGCAATATGCACTGCAGATTCAGTCATGAGAGAGTGCACTAGATCATATTTCATTATGATATGTAATATTCTGTAGACCCCGGAGGAAACATTTTGTTAACATTGAGACTAGTAATAATTGGGGTCTTAACTCACTCTGAACAGTATATGCTTGGCCAAATGTGGAACTAAAGGTTTATTTGTCATGTAGGTAATTACCTACATCTGACATGAGCTCATCTGTTCTATGTAGGTTTTGGAAAATGTTGATTTGTTGCATTCAGGAAATATCAGAAAATAAATAATTAAACAACTGAATTTCTTTTTTTCCCAATTCTTTTTATTGATTTTTTAAAAGTCTCAGTAAAGTACAGACAGTCCGAAGCAAAACAGGACACAGGACAATTCCTGAACAATACCAAACTCTAAACCGCTCATCCCCCACCCTCACCCAGCACAGTTCATGAGACATGTAAAGGGAAGAAAGAAAGAGGAAAAAAAGAGTCAAACAGGAGAAAAAAAGACAAAAAAAAGTCAGAAAAAAAGATAAAGGATACACAAAGAGTTAGGAGACAGGCAATTTGGGGGGTTGATCAATCCTTCCGTGTCTGGTGAGATGCACAGGAGGTCAATATATTCCAAAAACAGGGTTCCAGGTGTCTTGGAATTTTCTTATCGAGCCCATGAGGGAGAATCTAAGTTTCTCAAGTTTAATATTTTATAGAACTTCCTTTAGCCATCGATAGTGTGCAGGGGGAGAAGTGTGCTTCCGTTTCAGTAGAATAAACCATCTGGCTCGCTAAGGGAAGCCAGTATCAGATGCAGCACCAAAGATGGCAGATAAGGTGTCAGGGGTAATGACCATATCATAAGCCAGGCTCATAGTTTCAAATATGATTGACCATCTTTTTTTTTTTTACTTGGAACAAGACCAAAAGAGTCAATATCACTATAAAGTGCCTTTGGTGTCCTCATCAGAATCACTCAGTCATCATGAAAATGTAGCAGAATAATGAAACTCTGAGGTCTTATTATAAGTGGCCAAACATTTGCACACATATCAATAAAATGATACATCTCTTAAAATGTGTTTCCTTCATTTTATACCATTTTTTTTCATTGGATGTACGTGATTTTGGCATGTCCCACACACTGCTTTGCTAACTAAAGTGTGTGTAATAAGTGGTTAAATGATACTAAATCAAAAATTTTTTTACATGGTTTTATTGTCCACAACAAGTTATTTGATAAAAC
>JAJHUR010077682.1:0-11166 GCA_027495735.1 Lutjanus campechanus | reverse complement strand
CAAACTTCACATTTTACATAGGCAACCTGGTTTGAAGACATCTACATGACAATATTTAGTCATTGTCATAGTACCACCTGGCAACAGGAACAGGACCATGTTTTATATTCTGATCTGCTCCGCCTATCAGGTTAACCAGAAATGTGGTCAGAAAAGCCTTAAGATCTTGATAATGATGTATTGTGAAGACGGCACATTTCACCTATGTATGGCATCAAATTTTGAAGTTTCACCATGAAACAGTTAATTGTTACTTGAGTGTACATGGTCAAATCTGCCCCAAACTTCACATGTTTAAGATAAGAGTCTCAGCCTGAAGACATCACAGTATTCAATAGTAGTCATGGCGCCACCATCTGACAACCGGAAATGACATGTTTTATACTCTGATGGACTCCTCTAAGCAGGTAGACCAGATTTAACTCAAATGTGGTCAGAAAGACCTTGATAATAATGTATTGTGTAGATTGTGGTGCTGCATGGTCGAATCTGCACCAAACTTCACATGTTTGATAAGAATCCAGGGGTGCGAAGGCCCATTAAATATTAATATTGGTCCAGCAACACCCCTTTGCTGATGCACGAGTTTTTGGATATTTCCCTGTCAGAATAGTTCGTGAACTTGCATGTGTCAGTGATAGAAACAAGAAAGTGAGGGTTTTTCCTGTCATAAATATTGATTCACCGTTACTCAGTGGCTGTTTGGATGCATACTATTACTTCTAACTGACACATGCTGACCCAACATGTGATGCAAAAACTTATAATTATTTAACAGTATGTCATAAAAGAAAGAGACTCAGTCTAGAATGGAAATTTAAAAGTATGAGATATGCTGGTGGTTGAGTTGTAAATGCATTTTTCAGAGAGCTGTCATTGGGTGGTGTCACAGTTTGGGTCCAGCCCTTCAGAAAGACTCATTATAGACACCTACATACATTTTGAGACATTTCAGTAGTGGTTCTGATGAAAAAGCCATCTGTTTGTTCTCTACTGCCTCTTTGTTTATCTTTTTTAAAAACATGATCAGCGTATTAGAAGACTTCCCAGCATGCATTGTTCGAGAGTTGAAACTTTCCTGAGACCCTCTTTGCTATAGTTTTTAATAGTTTCATACATGGTGAACACTTCCTGTGTAATGCACTTTAAGCTGAGTCATGGTTGCTAATTTAAAAAACAATGAAAACATTGTGAGCAATGATGATGGTTAGTATTGATTTCAATTCCTCCTTATACTTAAAACTATTTCCTCATAAAAATGGCTAAAAATGCTACACATATGTTTTTGTTGAGCTGTGGACTTACATTAGCCCAAATGTTTCCAACAATGGTCAAACACAGATAAATCCCTAATTTATTCAAGGTAACAGTTCATTTCCTGGTAGCCGTTGCTCGCTAGTTGCTATAACTTCTAATTAATTGTTATTCCATTAATTCTTATTTTGCTTGTTGGTTAATTACCTTCAGCCATTTTATGAGTTTGTCCAAAATTTTAAAAAATGAAGAGATTTATGGAGGAAATTCCATCTAACTTAATCAAATACCTTTTTCATAATTGTTTATAGTATCAAGAAGATGCTGCATGTTATCACCAATAGTGCCATTTGATCATACTTTATTATTATTGTTTGTTTTATGTGTTTTGAATCGTTACAAAATACCTCAACTTGTCTTTTCAGATTCAGTCAACTTAAAATTTTACAGCAGCCTGGACACTTAACTTTTTAAGTAAATATTTTATTTGTACAGTGTGTCTGTCTGTGACTCTATCCTTCATTTTTCTCTCAGCCCATCGGGTGGTGTTAGCAGCAGGTGGGGACTATTTCCGGGCACTGCTCTGTGGAGGGTTACGGGAGTCCACTGAGGATGTTGTGTGCCTGCGAGGTGTGCCGTCCCGGGTCATTGAATCCATACTGGGCTTCATCTACACAGGTCAGCTGAGACTGGGCTGGAGCCACATTTGGGAGCTCACAGATGCACTGTTTCAGTTCCAGCTGCAGGGGGCGCTCTCACTGTGCATCGACTTCCTGTGGGACAGGATGGATGAAAGCACCTGTCTGGATGTGCTGGTCCTGGCCGAGACCTATGGGCTGGTCCAGCTGGGACAGGCTGCAGAGGACTACATCCTAGCCCACTTCCAGTGCGTTTCTGAAGGGGAGAAGTTCAAGGATGTCCCCTGTTCCCTCCTGGGCAAGTTGATCGAGAAGGATTCGTTGTGTGTAGAGAGTGAGGTAATATTTTTTATTGATGTCTGTCCTTATACCTGTAGTTTGGCAGATTAACCTCCAAATGTAAATCTGAGTCCAGTGGTGGAACGTACATATGGTCAACTGCTTAATTTAAGTACATTTTTGAGGTACTTTACCTGAGCCTGTCCATTTTATGCTATTTTACATTTCTACTCTACAGGCAAATATTGTACTTTATAGTCTAGTACATTTATTTGACAGCTGTAGTTACGGTACTTGCTACTCTAAAGATTAAAATAATAACTTAAAACCTTTCTGGCTTGTTGTGACGCTTCACAAAAAAGCAGCTGGGGCCAATTATCATTGTTTAAACTGTTTTTAAGTTTATTATCATTTACACAATTAACATTTACATATTTTTTTTACAAACCATTTGCTCTGCAAACTATTGAGATGGTTTCATTTAAATAATCATTGAAGGGTCCGAGAGGTAAAAGAGAAAAGTGAAAGAAAAAAAAACACAAAAACCCAGCAACAGTGTTACTGGCAGTTATCCCTCATCTCATCCTTATCTCAAAATGACAAAGCTTTTTTCTAGTGATAACAGGTTAATTTAGCTCAGTATCACAAGAACACAAGTTCACACAAGTTTGTCATGTCGACATGTTATCAGAAGTAAATGCACTTTGTTATCTTGGGATAACAAAATATTTAACTCATGATCTCAAGATGGGGCTGAATCAGAATATGTTATTCGGGAAAGCACAAATTATGTGATGGAAACAGATATTTCCTCTAAGTTGCTATTGTTGTATGTATGTGTGTGTATGTATTATTGTATGCTATTATTCAAGAAAAAAAGAGTACTACTACATTAAAATATTAAATATTATTAGAATATATTATAATGTTAATATATATGTATAGTGCAACAGAATATTTAGATTCATAAAAGTTTTTTTCCCAGTTACTTATTGTCAGGGTTCAGTTCGTCAAACATAGTTTAGTTAAAAAAAAAAAAGAGGCGTTGGGGAATTTACAGTATGGGGATGTTATAATTAATTATATGCCAAAATTAAATCAGTTTGATCTCTGTGCACCTTTACTAGAGATGATGGAATTAAAAAACTATTTACAAGTATTGTACAGCTTACATACAATATAGGTTTGTGTATCAGAACTTTGTTTATTTCTTCTCTCCTCTCCCATTAATCATTCCATGACCCCTCAGATTCATCTTCTGACCTGAGCAACACACATTTGTGTTTCTTTTCATATTGTACTGTTGACCTCCATTGACTTCTTTGTAAATGTATTCATATGTATTGTGTCATATTTTGTAAATGATTAATTTAATATTTTTTGTTTTTACGGATGGCAGGTGTTCAAAGCAGATCTCCAATGTACAGCATTCCTGCCAGTTTGTACAGGATTTGAAAATATTCTACTTTAATGCCATCTAGTGGTAAATAAAAGAATTACCCAGTGACCCACGATTGCTGGTTCCAGCATCTGAAATTAGAGGATCTCCTTTTATTTCATAACATTATAAATAAGAAGAAATATGGCATTTCAAAAGAACAGGCTTTATTAGTAATTTATACAACAAACTTTATATGAATCAGTTAGTTAAAGAAATACAATAATAATCCACATATCATTAAAAACAGCCCTTGGAATCCCAGCAGTTCATTTTGACAACGGGATTTAGTTTTTTATTCAGTGAGGATGGATCCTTGATGCCTACTTTGTGACAATATTGTGTCTTATTCTGACATATACCAGTTTTTAAACCTGTACTGTTACATGAATTTCTTTTCCTTATACTTAGATAGTGGTGTTCAGGGCAGTGGTGAGCTGGGTGGAGGACAGCCCTAAAGAGAGACTACCAGTTCTGCCAGACCTGCTCCATTGTGTCCGATTCCCACTACTCAGCTACTCTGAGCTCAAGGAGGCCCTGAACTGCAGCCTCCTCTGCAGGAGCTCTGGGGCCAGAGAATCGCTGGAGATACTCCGAAGCCTCCTGGGGGGGGATTACAGGGGGCCTGAATGCCGACCTCGCACCCCAAACCAGGTACTCACCTTTCAGTTACCTTCCACTTTAACACTTTAACACATATTCTTGCATTTCTCTAGATGTGGAGACTTGGTAACTGGTAATGCCTAAACAAAGAAAAGCCAGAGAGATATTTTAAATGCTCTCTACTTCTTCCAGTACAATTCTCTGTAGAAATATATTTGATACTTTTGTTTACCTTTGTTTAGGTCCTGGTCCTGGTCTGTGGGGACACTGTTGATGATGAATTCATGAAGAGGGTTCCCAGTCAGACCTTGTGGTTCGCTCAGAAGTTCCACCGTGGACCTGGTCTGATTAGAAGCATAGAGTGGAGGCCCTTCGCCAAGCTCCCTGAACCAGCCCGGTTCAGACACTGTGTGTGTCTCCTCAACAACAAACTTTATGTCCTGGGAGGACGGAAGTACTACGGAGCGCTGGATATCCTCAAGTCCGCCTTTAGGTATTGTGAGTGTGTGCAGTGCGGGATTCACAATGCCAGTCGCCAATGTTCAATACCTTCACATTTAATCCCAAAAACTTTAAAGTATTCCTCATTTTGCGTGCAATTTTTTTTTGTCTGGGTTGCAAAACTGGCCTTATAACATTTTATGAAATCTGTATGACAGGTCCAAAATGTACCACTTTAATTGAGGTCAAGGGAATTATTCATGACCCTATTAAAGCATTTGACAGTTTAATAACACTTAATAACATCTTTATGACAAGTTCAAAATGTATCACTGTAGTTGAGATCAAGGAAATTGATAGGCATTGACAGATTATGTTGTCACAATTAATGTCAAGTTTGTCATAACTGGTGTCTTGGTTAATGTCAAGTTGTCATAACAAAGACATTGACAGGTTATGTTGTCCTGGTTAATGGCAAGTTGTCATAAGACTTGCTTGTCTGGAGTGATGTTAAGTTGTCATAAAAAGACATTTTTGTCTTGGTTAATGTCACGTTTTGTAACAAAGACAACTCAAACAATGTCAACTTTGCATTAAAAATACATAATTGACTGAATGAAACTTAATGACAACACTAATCAACATTCATAAAGACTACTTGTTCATGAGAGGTGTTAAAGTCATGGTTATGACAGTGTCATGTCAGTCTTATGCACACGCCATCAAATAAAGTGTAACCAAAAACATATTAAAATTTAGGGCAAGGTTGCATCTTCCTGTCAGCAGTTCTTCGGTTTAATATCAGAATAAAGAGGAAAACAGTAAATATTAACGTGAAAAACTAGATACAGTGAATTTTTGTGTTTGTAGTTAACATATCAACTTTACTCCTCACAGAATTAAGACTAATAACACACAAAAAGGGCTTAGTAGACTCTTTAGACAGGGTAAATGAACACATCTTCTCAATTACAGGGAAAACTTAATAGATTGTTGTGCTGTGAACAGATTACAACATTGTGATTTTATTGTATATGCCTGCAGCTTTAGAGCCTGACCCTGCAAGTTTCAGGCCTGTACATATGACTGAAGATGTTCCTGTTTGTCTCTCGTAAGCGTGTTCTATTTTCCTGTCTTGGGGGATGGGGCGGGGCGGGGCAAGATTGACTCACCCAGAGTTGCAGGATTGGAGACTGTACTGGACATGTCCGCAAGTTATGCAACATCCTCAAATCTAGCATTAGTTGTTCTTGGTGGTAAGACTGTACTTCTCTTTTGATATAGGCAGCTCAGGATTTACTTTAAGGGTAAAAGTTAGATGTCACAGTTCCAAAAGATTGTAACATGGTCCAAAAGCTAAAACCCTGTCAGGATTTTCTCAGTGTGACACAATTCAACATCTCCACTGTTGATCCTCACACCTGCCCAGGTGTTTTTCTGGCTAACTATGAGTCAAAATCATCCCTCTATATGTGATCAGTGATGTTCCTTATAACGCCATTCTTATTTTAAAAACATGCTCCCTCATATTTGAGACATCTTTCGTAATGATTATGTAACATCCTGCTTGATATCTTGAAAGGACAGTTCACAGTTTCAACACTATTTTTTCATTGCGGTGTGCATAATACAGATCTAGGAGCAGACATTAAGTTAGAGACACAATAGAACCCTGCAATAAACACAACAACAACCAAAACAGTAGTATATTAGGGGGGTGTTGCACAACTACAATATGAGGATAGAGAAGAAAAACAGAATTAAGAGATGACATTATTAAATTGGGATGCAATTAAGTAGGGTAAAAAAAAATTGTGAGAGGAAAGGAAACAAAAATAAAAGGATAAACATTTTAATGACATTTTTTAAGAAAGAAAACAAACAAAAAATAATAATGACAAAAAAAATATAGCTCAGTTGGTAGCGTGTCTGCCCCATAAACCAAGGTTATCAGTTTGTTTTGTTTGTTTTGTTTGTTTGTTTGGTCCTGCCCTGCAGATTACAGGATCAAACATTTGAGGGAGCGTTGAGCATTACAACAGTTATAGTCACTGCTGGTTTAATGAGGATTCTTCATTATTGATAGTTGCAGCAAAACATTTGGAAAAATGGCAAGGAAAGTACATTTTTGTAGCAGTAAAGTTGTATTTTCCATTCAGAGTCCTCTTGCCTGCTCTCAGTCAGTCTCGGCTTCTCTCTGTAGGTTCGACCTGTCTCAGTGTAAATGGGAACGACTACCTGACATGCTGTGTAAAAGGGACTACTTTTCTGCTGTGTGTCTGGATGGTAAGATCTTCGCTCTGGGTGGTAACCATGACGACAGCCAATACCTGGATGCAGTGGAGTACTACACTCCTGAGGAGAACACCTGGAGGTACAGAGTAACACATGACAGGCTGCACAGAAAATACTAGCAAAACCTGAAGACACAAGCAGCTGTATTTTAGCACTCTGAAGTTTGTGTAAAGCAACAATAAATGTGTGTTCTTAGTTTGTCATACCACAACATGTTATAAACCACCTATGTAAATTTGAATGATTAAAAAACAATATAAAAGTAGGTCTCAAGAGCATGAAAAAATGAGCAATTTTTCTCTATTCTGAAACACTATGACCTGAAAATGATGAGAAACATGGACGCTCCATCTGGCAGCTTTATTGGACATGTCCAGACATGTCTGAACCACCAGAGCCATTGGACAGTGAAAGGAACTGAAGTGAGCTGAAGTGAACTGCTGGGCTGATTTGGACCGAGAGAGTCGCTGAACATATGTTTGTAACTGACCATTAGGGAGGATGAGGGGAGGGGGAGGTGGTGTCATTCATTAGATGCTCCTATAGTGTTAGGAGACCATGGCTCCGGCACGTCACCAAGCCATAGCTCAGGTACGCCCAAAAAATCCTTAACTCAGAAATCAGTTTTAAAACAGTTTACATAGAACATAGTTCTCAATCTTTTCATATGTTTTCAGCAATGATAATCTAGTAATCTTTGATCTCCTCCCCTGCAGGCAGGCTCGCCCTCTGGACACAGCTGTCTGCTGTCACGCTGCAGCTGTTCTGGACGGGCAGATCTACATATCTGGGGGCTGTGACTCCCACCAGCGCTGCCTCTCCTCTATGTGGCACTACCATCCTTCCCGTGGCTGCTCCACCAGAGCGCCCATGACTGTGGGAGCAGGACGTGCGGGCCATATCATGTTAGCCTTGGGCAGGGCGTTAGTGGTAGTTGGGGGGCTGCAGCCACTCTGGATCGGCTTTGGAGACCAACTTCTCTGTGAGCTGTACGACCCCACACACGACTCCTGGTCCTCCATTCCTGCTCTGCCTCGACCTCATCTGTCACCAGGGGCAACTGTGCTTGATGGACGGTTGTACGTGGTGGGAGGGTCTTCAGCAAACACAGCAAGGGATACCAAGTGGGTGCATCGCTATGACCCTACAGAAGGGTGCTGGGAAAACTTGGGGGCTATGCCACACCCATACACAGATCTGGCAGCTTGTTCCTTGCCACATCCTGACCTGGTTGATGTGCGCTGAAGTATTTCATTTAAAGGTAGAGTGTGTAGGATTTAGTGGCATCTAGTGGTGAGGTTGCAAACTACAAACACCTCGCCTCACCCCCCTTTCAAGAATGTAGGGCAACCTACAGTGGCTCACGCAACACACAAAAGGTCATACCTGGAGCCAGTGTTTGGTTTGTCCGTTCTGTAGAAACATGGCAATACAACATGACAGCATAGGTAGAAGAAGGGAATTTCTTCAAACTTGTCAAATATGTACAGTTGGACATAAGGATGAACTTAATATAATTTGGTGGTCAAAGGTCAAGGTCACTATGGCCTCACAGATTTCATGACCAAGAATTTCTATACTAATTGACCCTCCCTAGGTCCCGCCTCTTTTTACTCTGTGCGCCAAGTTGAGTAAGTTTAGTACCTGTGTTGAAAAGAATTCCTCGTTTTGAAGATGGTTAAGACATGTTGCTGAGGAGACTGTAAAAGTATCATAATTTTGCTAATGTTAGCAAAATGCTAGCTAATTAGGTAGCCAACTATTAATGTAGATTAGCCTGCTAGTTAGACTGCATTTTGCTAACATTAGCTATCAGATGTAACTAGTTATAACTATTGATGATTAGCTAGTTAGTGTTTTGTTCTGTAGCAAAACTAATGATTGATGTACAGGAGGTAAAGTTTTGCCAAAATTTGCTTTTCTTTTCAGCAAAGATGAACCTAGCACATAGCATATCTAAGTAGGAAGCGTAAGGAGAAAGCTGACAGAGGTTCCAAAAATGGGCAGGGTTTAGTAAGGATCAATTATAACAAAATTTCACACAAATATCTAATAGGATAAAATGATGAAGTGATGACATTATAATCATTATGATGAAATTGCTGTTTCAAAACTTACTGTCTCTATGTTTACGGTTACTTGGTTAGGTTTAGGGAAAAACCATGGTTAGGTTTGCTGACATGCAACCAGAGAACTTTGTTTCATGTAAATACCCACCTTTTTATGTCCTGATTGCCTGTTTTGTAAAAAGAATTCCTCCTCTCTCTGTCAGACAGCCCTTAAAGGGAAACTCCACTGACTTTACACATCAAGGTCAGTTTACACGTCTGTGATGACAGTTACATAAGCATCCTTTGTGGGTTGGAGCGACCCTCTTAATATTTTGAGAATAATCTTTGGTGAACTCATTATAATGTCATCATGGTTATGCTTGCCAAGGCTTGAAATTTCAAATTTATAAATGAAAGCCTGCAATACATATTTATAATAATAAGAATAAACTTAAGTGCTTCACAACAAATAAATTACATGCACCAAGACATAGAATGAACATAAAAACAGGAATATGTGCTATAATAATGTAAAATCAGATGGAAACAGAAAAATAAGAAAAGATGAGATTACAATACATAAAATGCATCTTCGCATGGATAAAATCCACTTGATAATATTAGTAAGAGTAAGATTTAAAAAATGAGGCTAATAATGATCATAAAATCTAAATTAAATATAGAGTATACAGAATGCATAAAATAAACCAGTGTGTACTGTAAGTGCAAAGCAAAATGCAAAACAGAGTCTCAGGCAAGAAAATCACAGCGAGTTAAAGGCTAAAGTGAAGAGGTACATTATTAGCTTTCTTTTAAAAATATTTAGCAAACTGGCTTCCCTGAATTCTGTAGATAGTATGTTCAAGCGCTTCAGGGAGTAACGTAGCATCCCTGATTTTCTTTTGGTTGTTTTTGGGGACATAACTTTGTCCTAGTCCAGTAAGGACTTTGTATGTACTTTACTTTGTTTGTACTGCACTGGCTTCCCGTCATACTAATGCGCTCTCTTCTCTTTGCTCTGGTTAATAGCTGAGCTGCAGTTTGCTGAGTTTTGGGTCAGCTGAAGTCTCTACAGTAATTGGGTCAACTTGAAATGAAGGCATGAATCAGTTTTTCCACATCTTTTTGATTTAGAAATAGTCGTACTTTAGCTATATTTCTAAGGTATAAAAAGGATGTTTTCGTCACCATGTTAATGTGGGACTGGAACCTTAGATCTGAATTCAGTATAACACCAAGACTAGTACCCCCATTAAACTTCTAGGTCAGCAAAAATATACAGTTGCGTGCCATCTGCATAACTGTGGGAACATACATTGTGTGTAATGATGTCACCCAGTGGCACCATGAGCGTCTTTGTACCACCCCAAAACAGATGTCATGTTTCTCAGAAATATGATTTCTAAGACTGATGTAAAAATTTCTCCCTTTGATGTTTGTTTTGAAGCACTTTGACACCACCTTTTCAAGAGGAGTGATTAAGATAAAGGCATGGAGTTATGGACAGGAAGGCAGGGATAAATGTGAAATTTGATCAAAACTATCTAGATTTGAACCAAAAGAACTCCAATACAGTACAAAAGGAGATTTCTGAGACTTTTGGTTAAATAAGTTTAATTAAAAAGGTAAAAACATGGTTGTATACTGTGTGCACCAAAGCAGCAACCGGCCTCAAAGCTCAAGCTCTGATCAAGAAATTCCAAGAATGTGAAATAAGAGTTATTGTTTGACTCTCAATCACTTCAGTCAACCACTTCAGTCCAAAATGAGGCTAAATGAGGTCACACAAGCCACAATGCTGAGACCTCTGCTTTGCACAACAGTTTTGTCCTATTTATCTGTTATTTAACGCACAACACTCACAAACAGCTTCCTGTTATCACAGGAACTTACAACTGATAAGTGTGTGTGTGTGTGTGTGTGTGTGTGTGTGTGTGTCTGTGTGTGTGTGTGTGTTTGTTTGTTTGTTTGGCAAAGGCAAATGAAAAGATAATAAAATGAACAACTCCAGTTCTTCAAAGACTTGTTATCTTGAATCTTTTTGATCATTTTTCTTTGTATCCATTAAAGATCGTTCTATTTGGCCTTGAGGTTAATAGGTTCTTTTGTTTTTTTTTTTGTTTTTTTTGTTTGTTTGTATGTTTTTGCCTGTTTTTCACTCAAGATC
>JAJHUR010077681.1:0-10550 GCA_027495735.1 Lutjanus campechanus | reverse complement strand
TGGTCGGCTGATCTCTTTTTGTTCCCAGTGATCATTTCCAAGCAGAGTGACTTATGCACAGGTTGACATGTGGCCGATGGCAAGTTGCACTTCTTTGTAAATGTATTTAATGAGCATTTTGTGGCCTGAATGAGATTTATAGAAGTCAGACTGAGAGAAATGCGTTGCAGTGCTGTGTGGATTTATATTGAGATTGGAGGTAGAACAATAGTTCAGTTATTGTAATGATCTTTTGATAAAACATATAGTAACTCTGCTGTCTGAATCAGGGATATTCGAACCGTGTTTTTGATTTGAAAAGAAATACTTAATTCAGTTTGTCAGAATGTACGGTGAGGAAAGACAGACAAACTCAATCTGACTTCTACAAATTGCATTCAAGCCACAAAATGCTCATCAAATAAATCCACAAATAAGAGCAAGCAGCCAAACATCTACTTGTCCACATGCACAGTGAAATCACTCTGTTTAGAAATGATCGTCAGGAACAGAGATCTCTTTTTTGTAATTGGGGTTGTAAATTAATTTGTCTCCTGTCTAATCAAAGCAGGCAACGAATCATTTCAGTTTTAGTCTCGGTGGATGATAAAAGCAAATATTGACTATTGAATTTAGTGCTAAAAAATTTGGGTCTTGGGGCTGTTTTTGTGCTCTGGGAAACTGTGATTGCCATTTTTCACACTTTTTCTGACATCTTGTAGACAAAACCATTCACCGAGTATTCAGATAAATAATTAACAGGTTAATCAATTATAATAAGTCAAAAATATTACTCTACTAGCAATACAGATGGGTTTGAATGTTCTTTATTTACTTTGGAAAAAGCAGCTTGACAAACTCATCATCAGGTCCACTGACTTGATTTCTCTCAATCTTTCAACCACATCTTGTGACTTTAATTAGCAATAATTAATTAGAGTTTGCTCAAAAGTGTTGATGATGATTTACTTGTTATGACAAATTTGGTCGTGTGTCAACAGGTGGTTTTAAATGGGGAGGAATCTCCATCTCTATGACAACAGAGCAAACTAATGAAGGCCATGAGATGTGTGGTCAGATAATAATAGAGATCAGGGCGAGGCAATGCGTTGGACATTATTATGACAATATTCAATAAATAAAGAAATAAAGAATATTCAATATATATATATATATATATATATATGTACATGTAAGGAAAGTCACATACGTTCAAACATTGAATGGAGGACATTTTTTTCAAATCGTGCCATCGCAATCAGCCTTTTATACAAGGTACAAGATAGATGTATTCATCATTTTACAACACTGGGTGGTATAAGGAGATTAACCCCAATGTCATACTTCAAAAAAGGCATAAAAATATGTTAAAGGAAAGATGGCTAATGATTCTTTGTAAACAAATAAGAAACAGACTGACATTTTCCCTAAAAGACATGTATATATTTAGTCCTACTTGTCTTCCCAGATGTTGTTATATTTAGATATTTATATTAATATGAACCACTGCACTCAGACTTTGTTGTCAGTCATCCAAAGTTCAAATGGTCCAAATAATTTGGAAGGTATAAATATTGTACAATAACAAACTTCATGCCTTACACAAATATATGTTGGCTTAAAAAGATGAGGATGGTGATGTAAGAGGACACTGAGTTCAGTCTGAGCAGTCTGTAGTCAGACAGAGAGAAAGCTTTAACCCCCGCAGTGTTTTCCCCCTGGGACTCCCTCCTGCCTGAATACAACCTGCCCTCCCTCGCACTATTGATGTGTCCATGACTCTGTGCTGTGCTCTGACATTGGCCCCCGCTAATGGCTCAGTCTGTTCACCGGTCGGCAGGCAAACAAGACAGTCAAGGTAGATGCGGTTTAGTTCCCTGCTCATAAATCTGCTGTCACACGAGGTGTGTGCAAAATAGCAACAGAGCAACACTTGAAGGGAAATAAGTGCTTTAATTTAACACAAGAGAAAAGGATGAATATTTAAAGCGTTGTTTAGTTTTACTCAGGTAAAGATTTACACAAGCTGCCCTGACAGGTAGCCATTTTTATAGATAAGACTCAACTACATTACAGTGAGCAGACAAGGGAACTTTTAAAATGGCAGCCCTGTGGAGGTCGCGGTACGTCTCCAGTCTGTAGCCGAGCTGCACAGTGACGGAGACGCAGACTTTACAGAGTAGTAAATCTACATGGGCCGTCCAGTGCAAAGGTGTGGGAGAGAAAGGTCATTCTCACCAGTGAAAGTCAAATTAGAAAGAGGGATTTCATTCTTTGACTCGACTCCGACTGGCTCAGGTCCAGGAGTCAGGCCTCTGCCAAGTCCAGGATTCACCAGTTGTACACAAAATCCACTTAAAAAAAAAACAAAAAAAATCACAAGCTTTGATTAACACATTGACCATTAAGTCTGAACACCACTGAAGACAACAAAAGCAAACGGAAATAATGAGTTCATTTCTGTTTTTCTCATGAATGATGCTGGCTCCTCTTGGACCAAGCAGTAATCCTGTGCATCATCCATCACAGCTTCATCAAAACTGGATTAAGTAGGTTTAAAGTTTAAAAATATGAATTCTAATTAAAGCATTGCCATCAGGCTGATCAGGAAAATGTTGTGAAAATGCTTAATTATCTTCCCCAAATGCATCAACCTTCCGGAGTTGGACAAATTTGATGTCTGACACATACTTGAGTGAAACCCATTAGACCAGTCAAACAATGAAAAACTAGATTTGATGTAGTCAGTCCTGACCTTTCAGAGTCAGTAAATTTGACGTTTAATTAGAGCACATTCATCAGGCCAATTAGTATAATTTTGAATGGGGGAAAAAAAGCAGTGAAAAAACATGTCATCCTTCTAAATCTGATCAGGTTAAAGGATAAATGCTATTTTTTCTAAGTACTGGCACCTCTGGTTTATCAAACTTATAAAATTGGTGGCCAAAGCACATTTTTGGTGGCCTGAATGTAACCTTAAAATACAGAAAAGACAACTTAATGCAACTTATCACAGCTTCCTTAAAGCCCCTTGACACCCACACACAGGTGTTTGTAGTTAATCTGGCTGATCAGATCTCTTCTCGGGACTGTGTGGGCTTGTATAGATAGAATAGATTTACATCTTCCTGAGTCTCCTGTTAGTTTTGTTGCACCTGTTAGGGTACGACAGGTTACACCTTTATCATTTATATCGCTAGATGTGACCTGATAAATTCCCATCAGTGCTCTGACCAACCTTCAAACTGAACAGAGATCTAATCAACTAGAATAACTGAAAAAAAAAAACTTGTGTGGGTGGCTGTAATTATCATTTGACTGTTAATTGACAATTTTGTTTGTCTGCGTTTCCCATGAAATGCGATGTGGTGTTTCTGATGAAAATTGAGCTACACTTTTTGTCCGGTGAGAAAACTTGCGGCACAAACTACAGTATATTAAGATAGTATTATATTTTTCACCACCACCCGTGGGCAAGCATCTGCAGGGGCTTCTGTGTATCTCCAATTTATTGTGACTGTCCGGATTTGTCCGGGGCTACTACCTACACCCGATCTACTTCGTGTGGAACATGTCCTCTAGTGGACTCCAGGAAATATTATAAACAAGACAAATAGGCATCTGTTGCTGTCCTTGTGCGTCTGCGTGGAACTATAGTAGGTCCCTTAGATTCCTCATATTCTAGACACTTAAACTCCTACTTCTATTCACTTAGGAATTTTCGCCTAAAGTTTAGTTTTTTCATGGTGTCATCAACACAGAGGGTTGGACGATAGGTTAAAATTTCCCCACCGATCATCTTCAGGCTATCCATCTGCGATTGGAGACAGCTTCTTCCCCCCTCTTACCTCCTCCCGTCGTCTCGAGTCTCAGCTGGAGGATGGGCGAGTTCACTACATTACATGCACTTGTATACTTTCACTACATTCAGTAAACAAAAGAAATCTTGTGTCAAGAAGTGAAATATTCTCACACCTGTTTTCCCCTTTAAACAGGGATATAGAGCTGCATCTTCTGAATTCAAGTTTCTCTCTTTTTCCAAACTAAGATGAGCTTAATTGGCTCGTTAACTCCTCGTAAATCACACTTAATTCAAACTCGACATAAAAACATGTAAAACTCACCTACACCGTCCTTGTTAGTCTGCCCCACTGTTCCAACAATCACCAAATCTGGTTTTGGTCGAATTAAATCCTTAATTCATCGCATGAAAAGGGTGCAAAGAGTCTCTGCAGGCTGTTTACTTCTCACTCCTCACCCAGCTCGGTGCACTCATGGTCCGGCTGAGTGGGTATAAAGATACAAAGATTTAATTTCAAAGTTTAATTTTCAGCTCAAAGCAGTTTTGTAACATAAAAAATTATTACAGTGTGGTTAAACCTAAGATGTTTGTTCCAACTCTTTAGTTCTGTGTTCCAGCACCTTGATATTTTTCCACTCAAAGCAGTTTTATGACATAATAAATTAACCACGACTTGAAGATTTACTCCTATCAATATTTTATATGGAATGACAAGGCATTTTTTGATACTCGATTATAATTAACCAATAAAAGCATCAAAGTTTGGTACCCAGCACTATTTAAGTCAAGCAGACTTTATCTGCTGAAGAGGATTATTCCATGTATAGAAACGCTCAGAAGCATCTACTAAATCGACCTTGGGGTGATATTGTTTTCTCAGCAAGTGATTAAACAATTTCAACCTTCCAACGTTAACAGCTTTTATCTAATAACAGCACTGAAGTGTGAACACAGTAAAGTGTGAAGATGATTTTGTGGTATAAATGCTGTTTTTCACATTTCTATAAGCAGAACTGTCTTTTTCTATAATGTGCAATGAGCGCAGCACACCTCCTGTAAAAAAAAAAAAATTATTGGATTAAAACACATCAATCTCAATTTCCCTTAGGATCAATGAAGTATCTGTCTAACCTCCAGAGTTTTCTTGTGAAACAGGCCCGCTGAGCTGCTGCTGCAGTGTGAGAGGATCCCCTCACATGTTGTGTTCAGCGGATGAATGTGGAAAGGGTTTACACACAGCTTTGATTGAAGCCGGTTTAAATGACACCTCTTGTTGGGTGCGTCAGTAATCCCCCCCGCTGCGTGTTTGTCACAGGTCAGGCCAGATATGAATAATGTATTGGGAGACATCTGACTGAGAGGCTGGTTAAAGGTGGCGCTCCCTCTAATGACAGCAAACAAGCTCTCTCCCTGACATTTCCAAGGAAAAAGGGGGGAGGCGGAGAGAAAAGGGGTGAGAGACAGATAATGACAGAGAAAGATGGAGGGAGTTGGATGCAAAGTACTCACTCAATTTGTTTGGCGACAGTATGTGATGAAATGTGACAAGATGGCTTCGCCTTTATTGCATATTGTGACAGACACAGCAGCTGCATGGCAAACACAACTATTTGCTATTGGATTAAAATGTTTTAAAGCATCTGTTTAGATGGAAATAATGCAATCATTCACTGATTGAACCCCCTCTATTATTCAGCAGATAAACTTAGAGCATCTGCATTTCAATATGTTTGCTGCTATGCAGAAAAATACCCATAATAAGGATATTAATTCTGAGCACATGATTGAACAGTTTTAGCACTTAAAAGATTTTGAAGCAGATGAATAATGTTTTGTGGAGTGAAGCAAACAAAAATATATTTTGGTGGAGTCTGTGTTACAGTTTGCCACAATTTAAGCAAGAGAATGAAGTAGCCTATGTAATTTCTGACTGTCTTTTTTGCCTTAATTTTGACTAGGTAGTAGGATAATTGGTGATTAGGGATGTAAAGAAACACTCACAGAATTATAGGGAGGCATAGTTCACCTGTATGAAATTATGGTCTTCGTTTTATTAACTCGCATCATAGTGTTTTTGATTGGCAGCTAGCTAACTTCTGCCAGATATGCAGCAGCTAACTAAGCTAGTTTGCTAACTTGATGACAGTTAACCCCCTTAGTTACTCATTATGCAATCATAACTGTAGCAGGTTTAGCTACCACTTAAAATTTGTAGTAGTTTTTGAAACAGTAGGTGTTAGATTTCATACAGAAATAACAAAAGTGGGTTTCTCATTTCTAGGTGGCAGGCACCAATTTTGTCAGCTGAAACTGTCACTAGCAGATTTTAGCAACTCTACGCAGCCATGTAATCAACGTTATCTTCTCTAGTTGGCTGAAAATTCTGCCTCCGATTGACTTTTAAATGTTTCAATCTGTTTCTTTTTGAAAGAACGACCATGTAAAAAGCCCTTAAATATGCATTTATGTTTTACGTACCCACATGATATCACAAATACTGAACCTAAAGCTACAGCACATGTCCCGGGAAAACAGCCAGCATCCACTCCAGCTTATGGTCCATGGAAAGATGTGGAAATAAAGGAGTATAGATTGTATAGATGGTCAAAGTCATGCCCCTTGTGGTGTGCCCCATGGCACCTAACTTCTGAAAAAAAGATACCAACAGTAGTCAATGGCAAGAAACAGATTTTTTTTTTTTAAATTCCATTTAAATTGTGCTACAAAATACACAAGTTGATTGTCAATTTAAAACATAATTTTACAAGCCAAGAAATGCTCAGTTTGTGGTAGGCTGGCTTCTGTCATTTTTCCCCTAACATCAACCCTACAGGCTTTGCAAAAGGCATTGCCCCTCTCCCGGTGACTAGCAGATATAAATGAAACTGTTCAGTCCAACTCTGCTTAAAGGGACAGTTCACCCAACAATGAAAATTGAGCGTTGGGTTTATTTTGTTTGTCCACAAAACAGTGCTGGAGAGGAAGTGAATGGTGACCAGTTTTCAAATGTAAAAAAACAACTGAGAAAAAAGACATGCTCGTCTGGCATAATCCAAGTCTCCTAAAGCCCCAACATGCTGTTTGCATTCCGTCACAACACACACGCACACAGTTCAGACAGTGTATTCTGTTGTTTTTTAACATTTGAAAACTGGTCACCATTAATTTCCACTGTTTGGGAGATTCTGCAATGCTGTTTTCTTGTGAAACTCCACCAGTGTTTTGTGGACAAAAAAGAAAACTAAACCTGACCTTCAGTTGGCATGAGGGTGAGTAGATAATGACTGAATTTTCATTTTTGGGTGAACTTTCCCTTTAAATTTGGAGGAGTATTTGGATTCCTTAGGGAGATGGCCTTGAAATTCAGGAGAAATTCAGGAAAAATGGGAGTGTTGGCAGGTCTGTGTTAAGAGATGTTAAGAGAGC
This sequence comes from Lutjanus campechanus, assembly GCA_027495735.1. NCBI lineage: Eukaryota > Metazoa > Chordata > Actinopteri > Lutjaniformes > Lutjanidae > Lutjanus > Lutjanus campechanus. The sequence continues at coordinate 3,343 of JAJHUR010077681.1, read as the reverse complement.
AAATGAGTGAAAACTGAGTCAGACTACGGTGCACTTATGTGGATGATAGAAAACACATTTATTGAGCACAGGAAGGATTTTTGTTGGCTCAAATTATAGCAATTTCTCTAAAAAAAAAAAAAAGAGCTTATGTGCGTGTAAAAAATATTGAACTCAAAATGTCCAATCAGACGCTCCGTATTGAGGCAAAAATCTAACACCACGGAGCATAAAAACAGTGGTGAAATCATTTGGGAGCTAATTTGGAGTCCTGTTTTACAGGTGTGAATGACAAACATCTTTATTCTACATTGCAAATTAATCAGGCAAATTTTCAGATCCATTAATTATTTCTCAGATATCGCCATCCTGGAGAGGCAGAGTGGGAGTCAGCTGTTTTGTTTTAAGGAATGTTAACTAAACCTACAGCTTAAAGTGACATGTCATGGAAGTACATCCTACATTAAACCTTTTAAACCTTTAAAATTATTGTTGAATCTTCTTGACGCTAAGCTGTTGGTGTTTTGAATCTGTTGATATTCCTCTTGTAGAATTTAATCTATGACTGCGTTGTCCTATTTGAATCCCAGAAGAAGATGCCGATCGTTATCGCTAAAGGAGCATAACTTCCAGTCTGCAACTTATACTTGATCTGATTAAGGCTGCAACGTTTTGCCCTTGGGCGATGTCTGTAGCCTCGCACGGAGAGAGATAACCCGATCTCCACTCCTCTCTGGCTCACAGTCCAATTTAGCAGCTCAAAACTATGAATAAATCTAACACTCCATAATTGAATTCTTCAAACGGGCCAGATTTTCAAGGTTAGGCTTTAATGCAAATCCATTTTTTTGCAGCCTTAACAATGAAAAGTCATTTTCATTGATCTGAAAGAGAAAATGTATTGGGCAGCAAAGAAAGGCAAAGAATTATATTTAATATAAAGAATAATGAGCCGTCTTTGTAGTGTGATTCATTTACTATAGAGTTTTAAATAAATGACATGAAAGTAATTGTCCCAACATGAATTATTAATTTAATCTCTTCCTGTTTTGAATTTGTCTTTATTGTTTGTATGCCATCTCTTTTCCTGCACACACAACTGTAAATACTGAAAAATAAGAGATGTAGAGATGTAATTACAACTCACAGCTACATCATTTCCAGCACCACGTTAGCCAAAACAAGGCTGGTATCAATACTTGTCCTATTCTTGCTTCAATAGACGCCCAGAATGATAAATTCCACTAATTGTTTGGAGGGTTAGTTAGTATTTATTCGGCATGGTTTCCCTAATTATTTCTCCCGACGTGTTTTGTCTTGTGCATAATTCTCCATTCCTCAGGGACAGTGTAGTGAGTGGGTGTGCTGAGAGAGCCGGCTAATGGGAAGGAGATGGCACTGAATACCAATGCTCCGACCAGTCGGTCCTTGCAGAGACCAGACACTGTGTTTGTGTTTGTTGTGTGTGTGTGTGTGTGTGTGTGTGTGTGCATTTGTGTTGTTTTTGTGCATGGTTGCACATCACGTATGCGTGCGTGTGTGTGTGTGTGTGTTTGCTCTGTTTGCTGCTCTGTCCCCACTCACATCCCGTCTGGATCGAAACCCTGCCCTTCCTGTGCTAAAATAAACCCACCTTGGGAAGTTGAGGACCTTGCACAGAGCGCTGAGTGTTACACCTTTTGATTTTTCTCTGACTCGTATCGTGCAGCATGCATGCAGCCTGTGACTTTGTGCTGAACACTTAAAAACACATCATTATAACTAAGCTATGTTATATCACGGAATAATGACAGCGTTATGTGAGACGTGAACATTTTGCTGAAAATCAAACAAACAAACAAATCAAACATTTTTCTGGAGCTCCTTCTGAAGATGAAGTAGTTAGTAGTTGAAGGGTTAAAAAAGGCTACTAAGTACAAAGTACAGTGATTCCATACCAGTGCCCAAGCACCATAAGATAGTTTGCAACGCCCCTCCCGCCCCTCTTTATGCACTGACCCATGGCTACACTTCTGATCCGTCTTCAAACACTGCTTCACTTTGAGTCTTAAATGATCCCATTCATTATCCATTTTGAGTTCTATGGGTAAGGACTTGCTCTTATTTAATCCCCTTAAAAGAGAAGATGTCTGTCTAAAGGAGGGGTTATAAAATATCACCTCTCAGTTCCCCATTAATGCTGCAACTGAATTACTGAGACAGTGAGGGGTTTCACCACGTCACTGAGCGTATTCAGAGCCTGATCGTATACGTATTTATGGATGAGCTTCACACTGAAATTAAATGAGATTATTGAACCTTAGACTATTTAGTTGAGGAAACTAATCTCACCACAAGAATACTTCTTAAGCAGATTGATTTTTGCCTAATTGATGTTGAATTGTAGATATTCTAATATCTGTGTTTTCTGAGCACTTTAAGAACTTCTCATCATTCAATGACCAAACAACCAAAGGTCCAAGAATGAACTTTGAACCTCAGAGTCTGCATATTTAGTCTCTTGAGAACATGGAAGTGATCTTTTTTTTATGTTTTTATTGTTATTATTAGATACCAAACAATTCAGTAATTCAGTGAGAAACATTTCTAGTTATAACTTTATCTTGTTATATCTCGCAAAACCGACGAATCTCATTAAAAGAAATTTGTGTCCCTATGACACTAAAAGTTGGTGTGTTTGAAAAGAAATGGTTTTAAAACATCAGTTGGAAAAAAAAACTACACTGGCTGTGTTTAAATGTGGTTTTATATGATGATTGAAGTATCATCCACCCATTGCTGTATTGAACTGCTTATTCTGTGCAGGGTGACAGGGGGGCTGAAGCCTGTCTGTGGTGACGGGGTGGATTCAGTCTGCACAGGGCACCAGCAGGTCACCAGTCTGTCACTGGGATGACACAGACAGACCTCTACAGGCAACTTTTCGAGGGGTTATATGCATTTGTTCATTTTAAAAACTTGTGTGGGTTGTAAATGGAACAGCCCACACAGTGTTCTGTCCAGCGTGGAGGTGGGATGGTGATGGTGGTGGATACAAAACACTCAGTACTGAGCATTTTAGGTTATTCATTTTGGCAGATACACTGAAGCATATGCATATAGCCTCATGGGGTACAGTATGTGGTCAGGAAGGGTAAGCAGGTCTTAGACAGAGGGTGGGACACTGTCCATTGGTACTGATGAGAGAGAGGTGGTGAACTGAAAGCTCATTTAAGCTCTGACTGGAGTCATGCATGTTGCTCATCCTGTCAGGAGGTGGTGGTGGGAAGGAAGGAGATGTCCATTCTTGTCATATAGTTAAATATCTGTGGTCCAGTGTGCTGACATGGTTCTGACCAACAAACGTTGTGGCTTGTATTCCTCA
>JAJHUR010077680.1:0-17284 GCA_027495735.1 Lutjanus campechanus | reverse complement strand
GGAAAAGAGACAGCACACGGAACAGAAACACACACACACACACACACACACACTCATACTCACATAAATGATGACTAGATTATCTCATAACCACAGAGAGAGCAATGACCTCCAAAACCAATTATGAAATAATAAAGTAGCTTAGAGCTTAGCAATGTCAACGCTGTCACATCTTGACTTTCACTTTATTAAAAATGTTATGTAATATATAATCATCCTTTGCTGACTCAAAAATTACATATTAATAGGCCAGTAAGGACAATATTGAGATTGTTTGAGTATTAGTGTTAAACAAATAATGATAATAAAAATATGAATCATAAGCATACTGGTGTTAATCTCTGGGAGATTTTCCAAAGCATAAATGGTGAATTTACATGGATTTCCAACATTTTGGGGTTAAATTTTTTCAGAGTATGTGTCAAATCATAATATGATGTAGATATTGATACAATCCAAGCATAGTCACCACTCAAAATTCCCTGTAGAGGGCAGTCACAACCCACACACAGTGCAGTACAAAGACGAGATATTTTATGTCCAAACTGATAACTTCCTTGTTTGTTTGTTTTTTTGTTTTGTTGTTAATGTACACTAAATATACTAAAATTTGATGCCTCTAAAATGCTCCAAAAAAGTTGAGATGGGGTCCCTGTGTGAACTTGTCAGGCCACAGAACACTTTTCCGTTTTGCACGAGTTCATCTCAGATGAGCTTGGGCCCCAAGAAGAATACGACTTTTGCTTCGCATTTGTAGATGCAACGATGAACTGTGTTGACCGACAGATGTTTTCCAGTATTCCTTAGCCCATGTAGTAATATTTTTTATAGAATCATGTTGGTTTTTTCAATGCAGTGCTGCCTGAGGGATTGAAGGTCATGAGCATTTAATTTTTGCTTTTGGCCTTGCCAATTACACGCAAAGAATCCTCTAGATTCTCTGAATCTTTCGATGAGTTTATGGATTGTAAATGGCAAAATCCCTAAATTACTTGCACCAATGTGTTGACAAACGTTGTGAAGGTTACTGTGTGCCCATGCAGTTTTTCAAAAAAAGTGATGAACCTCGCCACAACCTTGCTTTTGAATGACGAATCTTTCGAGCATGCCCCTTTCATACCCAATCATGATACTGTCACCTGTTTCATTTACCAGTATTTTTGAGCATTCCCGAACTTTCCCAGTCTTTTGTTGCCTTGTTCCAGCTTTTTGGAACATGTTTCAGGCATCAAATTCAAAATGAGTTTATATTTATCAAAAACAATAAAGTTTATCAGTTTGAAGATTAAACATTTTGTCTTTGTATTATACTCAATTAAATATAGGTTGAAAAGTTTTTGCAAATCATTGCATTCTGTTTTTATTTACATTTTGCACAATGTCACAGCTTTTTTGGGGAAATGGAATTTTTACTTTCCTCCTCCTCCGTCTGTAACCTTAATGTTTCTTTTATTTGTATTAATTTATTTAGTACTTTGAGCCCATCCTGGGGTAGGGATAAGGCTGCACCCTTGGCTAAGCTGCTGGTAGTTCACACTGAAGGACAGAAGACTGGGTCACCCTGATTTAAACAGAAATTAGACACACATACCATCCCTGCAGGACAAGTCCCCTCCTCAGGGACTGGGGGCTGTTATGAAATGGTCTGGACCTGCAACGGGTCGACACCTCCCAAAGGTGTGAGGATGGCCCAGTCCAGACAAAATAATCTGTTAGCATCATGGAACCATACAGCTTGACCTCTGCCAATCAGTGCCTCTGGCCCCCATTAACTGTGGAGGCCCGGAGTTTCATCATTGTTCGCTCTCTTCTTTCTCCACTATTTGTTAATGTTTTTTGAATGTTTTATAATTATTTCATTAGATTCCACGAGAAAATGGTGAAACAGTGGATGTACAGTAACAGTGCCCTTATGTTACATCTGTGGTGTGATTTATGCCTGTTGCCACTGGTTGTTGAGGCAAGATAAAACACAGAGCAGAATCATTCTTGAGTGTATCATACAGAGATGAAATTAAACAGTTTTGTTTGATAAGAGGACTGGAGGGGAAGGTCTATTTAATAAAGTGTCATTAGAGTTTATTTATCAAAAGTTCTGCAGTGTTGTTAAATCCACACCATCTTACAAAAATTTAAAGTCCCTTTTCATAGGCTTGAGATCTTTCATGTTTAAAATTCATATTGTCCAGTCCATCCAGAGGTTTACTGGCTTATTTTGGGATTGTTGCAGCCTGATTTCACTGCAGCTTCTGCAAACAAAAGGCTGAGAAAATTTGTTAACAGAATATGCTTTATTTGTAAATGAAGAAAAGCAAAATCTTTTTAGAACTCAAACTCAGCAACAGCGAGCACAAAAGCACAAAGTAAAAGTGCACAGAGTATTGTTAAATTTCAGTAATATGACAAACCCTGTATTATTTTCAGTACCTTTGACAAAGTTTTAAAAAACTTAGCAAAAATAGTGAATAATAAGAAAAATTGTATTGGTAAATTGAGATGTACGTGTACAGCATTTGCACGGGGGACTGCAATTGTTGGTGGAACTTGCAGGAAACTATGATGAATAGTCAGATTTATGGAAAAGTTGCTGTGATTGAACAAAATTGCAAGGACGTGCAGAATTCACAGGGATTGGCTTGATTTGCATTAATTGTTGCGATCGCACCGTCACCATTCCCCCAGAGGGATTTTTCCAGATTTCAACATTAAATTTTTAGATGCAAGCAAGGTTTGTCATCATTTAGATTTAGTGACCTAGAGATCCCCCACAAGAGGGGGGGATCTCTAGGTTGCACACACACACACACACACACACACACACACACACAGAGAGACGGCAGTGCATTACAGCAGCTGCAATTTCAACACAGTCTTTGCTGCCCTATATTACTCCCACTGTCCTTAAATGCCTCTGCTCTATATCATATACCCATGCTTTATAACAGTTAAGGTTTCAAAGCTTTTGTAATGCAGCCCTCTGGCATATTGGATGGGCAGTTTTTTAATTGAGCATATCCACATGTGATAATTGTTCACTTTCTCTCTGCTCTGTCCCTCTTTCTTTCTCAATCTTTCTTTGTGTCTTTTAAGGACACATTAAGGGAATGTCTTCCGGAAGAAATCCACTGTCTCACCTACCTGCCCTGGGTCTCTCCAATTTACTTCGTCACCTTTGTACTCATGGCTCAGTTTGTGCTGGTCAATGTGGTGGTCGCTGTTTTGATGAAACATCTAGAGGAAAGCAACAAGGTACAGTGACCAGAAAGGCTAAGAGAGTGCATAAACGCATATCGATATAAATCCACATGATTTATGTATTGGTTATTTTCTCATTACCTTTTGGACTTAAAGCTACTATAAGGAACTTTCATATCTTGTTGATTTTAGAGGCCCCTGTGGACAAAAGCCGTAGTGTTTCCTCCGATATAACCACAATATATAACATCAAAAATAAAATTATGGCAACAAACATCTCCTCCTTCTTCATTTTAACTGAGTAATATACTACTCACTGTAACTGTGCCAGAGAAAATGCAAAAACCGGCTCATTTAATTTGATTTCAACCAGGCGGCAGACATTAAGAATAAGTATATAGAGATAGCCGATCCTCTTGAAGATGGTCTCATTTTCTTATGTAGGTCATATACAGACATCAGTATTAAATTGAGATGGTTTCATAACCTGTTAAAGCTCTTCATAGTAGCTTTAACTGAACACTTACTTTGATGGATATCAGCATTTGCTGTAAGATGTAGCCATTAAGTAAAATTACTTCTCCTACTCTTGCAGGAGGCTAAAGAGGATGCAGAGATGGATGCAGAGATCGCCTTGGAAATGGCTCTGGAGAGGCAACGCAAATTAAGCACAACCTCCAACAACAGTTCAGTAGGGGGGACCTATGTTGGGCCATGTCCACATTCACCTGGACAGGTAGGAAGGACATCACTTCAGTCATTACTCAGTCTGGAAATGTACTGGAAGAACGTAAGCTGCATGTGATAAGTGTTTCTCACTATGTCCTTTAGTTTAATGTATTCATTGTAAAAGAGCGTGTGTTGAAACAGGCACCATTGCTGCATGTAAAGTGCAGTCAGTGATGGAGCTGTGCGGTCTCTGTCTCCCCCTGTAGGATGAAGAGGTTCAGTACGGTGAGCAGGACCTGCTGTCGCCAAGGAAGATGTCTGTATCCAGGATGCACTCTCTGCCTAACGACAGCTACATGTTCCGACCTGTACGGCCCGCCAGCGCCCCCTACCCTTTGGAGGAGGTAGATCTCAGTCCCCAGCACCAGCATTCAGGTAACTTATCTGCTCTGGATTTAAATATCAGACATGAGACCAGCATGCAGTTGCTCTGTCTTTTCTTTCTAGCTACTCCAGCTATTATTATTATTGTTCTAACAGGCACAGTTGCTAATCCTGTTCAATAGACTTTACATGGAGTAAGATCTTTAAATAATGCGTGCATGTTTCTTGTACCCAATTTAAATTAATGGTTACAGCCACAGCTGGCTAAGAACAGAAGTTTTAAGTATGTCAGTAGTTCTTAGGTCTTGTCATTAACAACATGTGAGATTAATGGATTTTTATGGTTCTGGGGGTTTCTAATGCCTTTAATGTCCTAATCCAGATTATTTTGATCATTTTGGAGCACTGCCAAATTGGGAAAGAAGGACTAATTTAATATGTATTCAAACATTTTTACACTTTTGTGTTTCAAAACCCTGTCCCTGCTTTTTTTTTTTTTGTTTGTTTAATTTTTTCCCCAGTGGATATGGAAAACAGCCGTCAGTCACACCACCTGATAATCAAGACATGATGTACAAATGGACAAATTTGAAAATGGCATTGCAATTCTCCCTTCCAAAGTCCCACCCCTTTTCGCTCTGTGCTCCAATAGCAGTTCTACCAGGGCTGGGCGGCGTGTTCAAATTTTCCAACTGGCCATCGTCAGCCCATCCATACTCGTCCCCTTTCCTCCTCCCCCTGTCCTCATTAGTCTCAGCTGGGAGACACGTGCAAGCAGCTGCATGCACTCTGTACACCCAATAACCAAAATAAATGCACAAAGTGTCACTAAATTAAATATTCTCACACGTAATTTCCTTTTTAACCACAGAGGTATACTTCACACCTTCTGAATTCAAGTTTCTATCTTCTATTGAAGTATATGCTTAATAGGCTTGTTAATCCCTTTTTTGTTTAGATGTGTCAGAGTGAAGGGGTGAATACTTGGGAAATACACACCAGTTTCATATTGTTTGGCTTTTATGGTGCTTCTCTTTCATGTTCCGGTTTGGATCTTTTAACACAAGGCAAAACAAGACACAATACAAATTAGAGGCAGAATGAGCATGCTCCGAAAACTACTCTAAGCACTGACAAGCACTGTTTTATCTGCAGTCAGATTCTAATGGCATGTTGTGGCCAGGCTGTGGACAGGCCCAGCTCTGTCCCAAGGTACTGACTGTAGTGGATGAGCTGATTCATGTGAATCTCTGCAACCTTCACACAGGCTCATCTGCTCATCTGTGGAATGGCTGAATACTCAACGAGAATGATGGTTAACTTAATGGCCAAGCTGCAAAGTCAGAAAAGTATAATGCATAAAACAATGTAATCATCACAGCCGTGGTGCTTTGTCTTTTTTTTTTGTTTGTTTGTTTTTTTTGTTTTTTAAGATTAAAAGTGGCGGACGAGTGGCTTTACAGCTTGGCCTGAAAGTACCAACTGAAAATTAACTCTGACTTCTGCTGCTTTACTGTGTTATTACATCTGAACTCACAGGTGAGCTGGACCTGTGAGAGCAGAATGCATAAGACCCTGGTTACTCACAGTCTCACAGCAGTTATTGAGCACAGATTGAATTTATGATGGAGGTTCCTCCTCATATTTTTGCTATCAAACTTACATTTTGAGTTGTTTAAATACGTGTGGTGTATGTTATCAGGACTCCCTGGCATGACTGTCTAAATACAGTCACATGAAACTGTTAAAGGGGAAATTCACCACTTTTTATGTGGATGTCTAATGCAGTGTTGATGGTAATTGTAGTCGAGCGTTAAATTCCTTAGTGTGCTGTATCGACTGAGAAAGCTGAGTTTTCATGCTGCAAAATCTGTAGTTAATCCTGCAACATTGATGTTACTGATGTTAAAAATCTCATGAAATGGCTAGCAAAGTTCTTATTGCTATGGCCCAATGAACTAACCACTAACTGTTGTTAGCTTGGTTAGCCCTGGGGAGTTGGGAGCAAAACCCAGCAAGAACTCCAAGTCAGTACTGTACTGCTGACTGCCGTGAGCTCTGGAAATAGCTACTGTAACTGCTAACCACTGTTTGCTCAGCCAGCCTTGGGGCGCTGGGAGCCAAACCCAGTAAGAACACCACCTCAACCTTGGTGCTGTATGCTGGTGCAAGTAAGCTGCTAAAGCTATCATTACCTGTCTGTCAGGAAACTGTATCATTAAATCACAGAGAGCTGAAGCTGAGTAGCTGAAGGACATTGGAGGGAAAACCAGAAAAACAAAATAATAGCTATAGGTAGGGTAGTGATACACAGCAACATGGGTGTAGGCATCAGAAGCTTCCTGGTACATGTAGGCAGCTTTCTTGGTCAATATAACATACACTGAGAAATTTATTACTTCAGTTGACTACATTTGCTATCAAAACCAAATGACCATCCACATAAAAAGCAGTGAACTTGCCCTTTAATGTAACCAGGATCTAATGCAGAATATTACATCCAGCAAACTGGCTTGAATGAATATCTCTGACAATCAGCTCAGTGCTGCTACTTTACTGATAATATTTCTGTTTTGATGAGCAACCTACTGTATGTGCTAATGACTTTTCATTCAGAAAACACTTTATTTTGATGGAAAATTTGAAGCAATTGTATTATTTTGGGGACGTTTGATTAATCTAATTGAATTCTTGCTGCTCAAATCCAAATATTCCACCAAAATAACGTGTTTGTGATTTTATGGTTTTAGATTGCTCAAGTATAATAACGTTAAATTATTCCAAAGTGAAAAGAAATAGTAGGTATGTGTGGTATGCGTTTGTATATGCATGTGTTTTCTGCAAAAATGCATGTGTTTGCATTGAGAGTGTGCACATCGTTGTATCATTTTCGTGATTCAAACTCTTTACGTTTGTTCCTTCAGGCTCAGTGACATCGGTCCACTCCCAGCCCTGTGACAGTCGCGCACTGCTGCAAGTACCAGATGTTTCCCCCGTTCACCTCCGGTCACCTCCCACCCTCACCCTGCCCCGCATCGCCCCGCCCACGCCCAGCTCCTCCCCACGGGCCCTACGCAGACAGGTGAGAGAGATTTCATACTTACAGCCTCCAAAAAGTCGGGATGCTGTGTACAGTGTAAATAAAACCAGAATGCAATAATTTCCAAATCTTTTTGGACTTGTATTGAATACAGAGCAAAGATAAGATCTTCAATCTCTGTTTTGTGATTTTGGCCGATATGAATAAAATTTAATTCAAAGTCAGATTTATCAATGAAAAGTGTCCTGGTGTGTTTTTATGTTGCAGGTGGCAGTTAAAGTGGATTCTGTGGAGTCTCAGAGTTGCGAGCATCAAGAGAGGCCCAACCCTATCCATCTGCCTCCCCCCTCCCCTTCTCCCCTCTCTCCTCATGCCTCCTCCCCATCTCCCCTTCCTCCCCCTCCTCCTTCCTCACCCTCAGCCCTCTCTCTCCCGCCCTGCTCCCCTTCTGCCTTCCCACTCCCTCCTCCTTCCCCTCTGCCTCCTCTACTGTTCTCCCCCTCTCCCCTCCCTCCTCCGCCATCTTCCCCCTCGCTTCTCCTCCCTCCACCGCCCTCCCCACGTCTCCCCCTGCGCCCTGCCAGCCTTCGGAGACCTCGGCCGCCCTCTGCCGCCTCCTTCTGCGACGCCGCGGACGAGGAGGTGTATCACATCACCAGCTCGGCCCGCCACAGGTGGAGAGACGAGGTGGATGGGGGGCAAGAGAGCAGAGGGAAGGCCGGCCGCAGCCACTCCCTCTCCCCCTACATCAGCCCGCACTCCACCTCCTCCCCTCCTCCTCCACCGCTCCCGCCTTCCTCCTCGAGGAGTGCGCTCAGTCTTCTTGGGGTGGGATTGAAGGACCGTGACTTTAGGAAGGGTTTTAGTGCTGACAACCAGGGCTTCCTGGACAAGCCGTCATCATTGTCTGCTGGTTACCCTGACGACCAGCGGCGCCACTCTATCGAGGTCTGCCTCCCACAGGCAGTCACCAGTGACGACCAACGCTTTACACGTGAGGCCCACCGGTCAGAAAAGGGCGGTCAGGCGTTTCCGGTGAGGGTGCAGTCAGTGGGGGGCGGCCACAGAAAGAAGAAGATGAGTCCTCCTTGTATATCCATCCACCCACCCTCGGAGAGGGAACACCCCCAGATTGCCTCACCCCCAAAACTGGCTGACTGCAGCATGTTGCTGAGGCGCAGGACACCATCCTATGACTTGACCCCGCACACACAATCAAACATGCAAGACGTCTCTGCAGATTCACTGATGCGCACACAGCAGATGCCCTCCCCAATGCACAGCGGCCTCACACCTATCCATGTACCACTGCAAGCACACTCACCGACACACACACTGATGCCCTCGCGGGGATCCACTCCGACACACACTCCGACGTACACGCCACCGCACGCTTCCACACCAACACACCCACACATCCCGATCAGTCCTAACATCTTCATCCAGCCTCACGCACCTCTTCTCCCAAACACAATGCCTTTCTCTCAGACACACTCCCTCTCCCCCGCCGCGAGGCGCTCCCCTCTCACAGGGGACTACATGCCCCTCCCTCAGTTCACCTTCGACCAACCACAGTCCAGATACATGAGCGGCCTATCGGACGCTGACTCAGCCACCTGCTCTTCCCCTTTCGACAACAGACTGGGAAGCGGTACGGGATTCAGTGCAAAGAATCGGAGGACCGCCCAATGAGCATCGAGTATTGCCTTCAGGAAGTGATATTATTGGTCCAACATGGAGGGGCCTCGGCTGACCTCAGCAGAGATTGGTGCTGGGGAGAAAAGGAGAGTAAGAAGTTTACTGGGAGAGGGAATTTTTTTTGTTTTGTTTTGTTAAGAAGAATACTGAAAAGACATGAATTATTCTTTCCACAGAGACACTGGTACAGTCTTGTCCCAGAATAACAAACAATGGATCCATTTTCCTAAAACCCAGCGTGAAGGAGCGCAGATCCACTGAGGCTGTACCCGTCAAACAGGACCCACTGTACATGGTGTGTTTAGGACTTCTGCTGATAACACACCAGGACTAAAGCCACCTAACTCCGTAGCCAAAGTTTTTTTGACACACTGTCCCCACCCACGCAAGCCAATCAGGAAGCAGCGTCTGGCTGATAACCTCTGACCTTTACAGGAAGTGGTTTGTGAAATGCGAGCGTGGGGGGAATTGTGGGATATGCAACTTCAGGTTTTCTACAGAAGTTCTGCTTGCCCCTCCTCTGCTCCTCGATCACATTGATCAGAGCAGAAGTGTGTGTGTGAGTGCGTGTGTCTGCGTTTTCCTATGTGCGAGTATTGTCAAATCTGTTGTCATGAAAGTCGGCCATGTTATTCTTACGCCTGCAAGGACAGAGAGGGGGAGCAGGGCAGAGCTGTAGTGTATGTTTATCTGTGTATCTGTGCAGTGTAAATAAAGGAAAATACTGTATTTGGTGAGATTAAAAATAGCTCTATCCATATGCACATATTTTTATAGAGATCTAAAATGTTTTTTGCACACAAATTTGAATTTCAAGTTGCTTGTTTTTCCTCTGTTGTCCTCCTGTGAATGTATGTTTCTTTTCAAAACGGAGAGTGAGCAGAGAGTGAGGGCGATCAACCCTCCTCTCAACAGGCTAGCTGAGGTCGAGGAGTGGGATTTTATTTTTCTATTTTGAAAAAGAGAACGAGTAGAACAGGGGTGTGATGTGTTTCTGTAGCTTCGTCTCAGATTTCTATGTATTTGATGTCTATATAACAGTTTTGAGAAGGGGGCTCAGTGATGCAAGCCAAATTCATTTTGAGACGTTTTTCTACTCCGATGTGCTGGTTCATGATTTTGTGTGAAGCAGTACCTGTGCGCTGTCCACAAATTCAAATTTAGATGTGGCTATGATGTTGGTTTTGCCCTTGTAGCGAGTTAAAAATCAAGAGTTTGTTTGCAAAAACAGATAAAGACCATTATTTAAACGATATACTCAGCACAAGTTTGACTGATATCCCATTAAGCACACAATCAAAAATGTGATTTATGAAAATTAAATGAGCAACATGAAATAACTGCACATCCAAAATGAGTACAACAGTCAAAATAGCGAATTGGAGCCTAGGCGGTATATTAAAAAAATCCTATTTAATATACAGTCTATGGTTGAAGCAAATTGTTTCCCCCTGCCCCCTCCTCCCCAGATTTGAGGAAGCTCATTAACATGTTGCTCAATTTAACTGCTGTAAACATCAACTCCTTTTAAGAGATTAATAATTATTTCTTACAACTCATTAAGAGACACTTAGTGATTCGGTGAACATCAGACATTAATTTGATCTCTAATTAACACGAAGAAGGGAGAACGAAAACAGCGATTCCGGCCTGGAATAAAGATTTCAACAGAGGACACCACAGCCATAGCGTTGTCAGAGAAGTGAGTACCTCAACATAGGTCAAATCTTTGTGGTTGTCTTTGTGGTCATTTTATGATCTATTACAGCAAATATATTACAGATTTCTCCTTGAAACATTTTTGAAATACCTTATCAAAACAACCCAAACACCAATTTGATTGCTATTCCCTTGAGTAGAAGATAAAAAGAACAAACAGTTATCTGTTTCTGCAACTGAACACTTCCAATATAATAAATTATATGCAACACGGCACTTCAATGTATTTATTTGTCAAGATAAATTATAAAATCACAACTTGCTAGCTACGGGAACACAGACAGTACGACATGAACGACATTAAATATTAGCCTCATGAGAAGTAAAGTTTGACCTGCCATCGCTGAGCCCCCTTTCTGCAGCTGTTTTCAAGCTGGATCAGCTCTGACACCAGTTAGTGTTCTGTACATCTAAAGACAACCAAACTAACTAACTTACTAAATATGTGTAGCCAGAGTGCAATAATAATATATACTTGTGAAAATATAGTAACATCCACACTACATAAAACAACCACATTCTTGTGTTCGTACATACTGTAGAGCTACTATATATGATATAAACCCATTTTTATATGATGATTGAGAGTATTTCTATCTCTAGTGTTCATGCTACTATAGGTACTTGCCCCGTGCATGTGGCTGCGGTGGCATGGGTGTGGCTGGAAGCAGTGTTAGAGTAGGTAGTGTAGATTTCTCTAAAAGCTCAGGCCCACCCGCTGATGGTGTTACTGTAATCAGAAGAGTGACATGCATCTCTCCTGAGGACTCAATAACCCATTTATCACTCCTCATTTTTATTTTTTGAACATATTAGATCATGATAAGACAACACACTGTATTTGTTACCGTCATATCAGTCATGTTGAATTATCCGCAGATGGAATCACGTAACCCAAGCATTTTCCTTCCAGTGGCTGAATGTTTTCTTACCAAGCCATACCTTTATTCCGACACAGCACAATATGTATTTTATTCAGTTTTGTGCACAGTCTGGTTTGGCACAGGTACACAAGGAGCATGCCTGTAAGCTACTACTGATTCCCCTTTTAAAGGCAGCTGGCTGGGACGGCGTCTTTATTATTATTTTTTTCCTGATCAGCATGTAAAGTGCACAACTCCTCAGTAACATGAGTGAAAACCAAAGTGCTTTAATGCTGTAGCATAATCACCACAGGCCCGGTATTTCTTACACTTGTGCAATGAAAAAAAAAATTGTATCTATCTTAAAGGTTTTGCCATCCGAACTCAAAAGTATTTGTGACAGATAAACTGGGTGACAAAGGGTCTCTGGAGATCGGCAGTTTTATTTGATATGTGGGCATTAAATAATAGTTATTTTTATGTAAATTTTTCTGATACAAAATTAGCTTTTCATCAAGCTAAAACTAGTATTAAAAGGCTGTCAGAGTGCCGATGCCTCCAGAAACCCTTTTGCACGTGAGTTCAGTGATGAAAAGAAGGAGGTCCAGATCATCATAGATTTATCATCAGATTATCATTCTCCTTCAACACTCTCATCAGCTTTATGTCTCCCAAGACGTACGCATGTGCAGAGCAGAATTGAGAAGAGAAAGAAACTATTTTCTACAACAGGTCAGCAACTTTGACCTTTGTGTACTTAAGCGCAGCCCCGTGACTGGCTGTCAATCTTGGATAGAGCCACGTGACAGCGAGGCAAAAGCGTCAGAAAGTTCAGTGAAGGTTCGCATCTCGCAAAGACAGAAAGAAAAGCTTTGCTGCTGATGAGCACAGCTCATTCATCTCTCGATAGCACTCTTCTTCCAGTTCTGACATACAGAAGCACATCTGATGTTGGATGTCGTCCTCCCTCCCGTACAAGGCACAGTTGGTCGTCCCCCTTCCCCCCCGGTTTAAAATAATTTTGATACAGTATGTGCTTGAACACAGTGTTGTTGTGCAACTGCTTCGTCCTGTTTTCATGTCCTCTTCCTGCACAGATTGTCAGCAATGGGAGGTTTTAAGTTGTCTGAAGACAGCCTCTTTCTGTCTCACTCTTATTTGACTCGGTGCAGACGATCCCGATCGACAGCATATTGCCATATTAATCGACACAGTTTGGTAGAGTGACTGCATAATTGTTCTTACGATTTACAGATCTTTGGATCTCAGTATTTAAATCCTGTTTTTGAGGAAACAGTTTTGACTATTGCATGTTCTGATTTAAGAAAAAAAAAATCTTTTGGGAAAGAATCATCTGGATGTTTTAGAGATTTTGATATTTGCATTTTCAGATGTTTCCATTTGTAGATTGACTACCTAATTGCACTGGGCTCTGATTAATTGGTATCTGATAATATACTGATTAAATGACCCTATTATTTATTGTCCAATGCAATACTGGGTGGTTATTTACTGTATGAGGACAGAGCTCCTCTTTATACAGTTTTATAGAGAGACATGGAAACCTAGTTGGTTCTATTTTGTTCAGAACCAACGTTATTTAATGTTGAGGTGAACCTTTTTTCACTTTTCCTCCTGCTACTCTAAACATGGTAGAACTCTGGTATTGGTGAAACTAATTAACTGATGTATATTTTATGTAGGAGTAGACTCAGCCCTGATGCTTTGTAATGGACAGATAAAAATAGCAACACAAGTTGTGTTTTATGGTTTGACACGGAGCTGGTCCGGCTTCATGCCGAAGCCGATTGCGCTCCCCGACACACAGCACCAGACTCCAGAAAGTTCAAACTGTGACAGAACTTGACTTTGATGAATCAGAAGCCTTTTTCTGTTTTCTTTCTTTCTTTCTTTCTTTCTTTTTTTAAATAACCCTTCAGTGATTGGCCCAGGCACCCCCACCCCCAAACCCCCCAAGCCTTACAAAGAGGGGAGGAGGTGTGTTCTGTCTGTCAGAGGAGAGCCAACGTGTCTGCAATAATAAGCCCTCCATCATGCCCTGTAACAGAGGGAGAAGGGAGGGGACAGGGGAGGTGTTTAAAGGCTCGACACAAAGTCGGACTCTCTACATTGTTATCGTTGCTGATTATTGTGTGATGACCAACCGTTGTCCTGAAGGATGTTTCCCTGTCAATTAAAAAATACAAGATTTTTTTATTCCTGACACATTGTCTGCCTTGTTTTTTTTATGTTGATTGTGTTGATTTACCCTTTAATGATTAATTCCTTCTGTTTGAACAAGAGCCTGGCAGATACATTGTCCAGGGAATTTTAGTTTACAAGCCCCAATTCCAAAAAAGTTGGGACGTTGTGTAAAATTTAAAAAAAGAGAAGCAACAATGGGTAAGGTGTTGAATGCTCCAAGACCACCTGTTCGGAACATTTCATAGGTCAACAGGATAGTTGGTAACAGGTGACTGTTTTATGATTGGGTATTAAACGACAGACGAGGATGGAGCGATCTTCACCACTTTGTGAAAAACTTTGCAAGCAAATAATCCAACAGTTTAAGAACAATGTCTCATAACACATAACTGAAAGAATTTATTTCAACATCTACAATCCATATATCATTAAAAAAAACATTACATTTCTGCACATAGGCTACAGGGCAAGGCTGAAAACCAACCTTGAATGCCTGTGACCTTTGACCCCTCAAGCAGCGCTGCATTAAACACTTAGGAAAAACGTATTTGGTTAACACAGTTTGTTGCAGCATCTACAAATGCAAGTTAAGACTCCAGCAAAGCAAAAGCCATATATGAACATAATCCTGAAATTCTGCCAACTCCTCTGGAGCCCGAACTCATCTGAGATGGACTGATGGGAAGTGGAAAAGAGTGCTGTGGCCTGACGAGTCCACATTTCAAATCATGGATGTCATGTACTCTGGGCTAAAGATTGTGTTTTAGTGCCTGGGGCATGGCTAAGTTTCACCTCTGTGAAGGTCCCAATAATGCTGTAAGGTACATACATGTTTTGGAGCAACATATGCTGCCTTCCAGGCATCTTTCTCAGGGACGTCCCTGTTTATTTCAGCAAGACAATGCCAAGACACATTCTGCATGTGTTACTACAGTGTGGTTTTGTAATAAAAGAGTTCAGGTACTAGACTGACCAGCCTGCAGTCCAGACCTGTCTCCTACTGAAAATGTGTGGTGCGTTATGAAGCACAAAATACAACAACAGAGACCCTGGACTGTGTCTCACTTCAAGTCATATATTAAACAAGAATGAAAAAGAATTTTGCTTTCAAAACCTGCCCCTGACCCAACTTTTTTGGAACATGTTAAAGACATCATATTCATAATGAGTGTATATTTACAAAAAAAACAATAAAGTTAATCAGTTTGAACATTAAATATCTTGTCTCTGTATTAAATTAGATTTAGGAAAAGTATTATTTATTATTGATTATTTCCAAGTGTTATTTGCAAATCATTGCATTGTGTTTTTATTTACATTTTACTTACTGTTCCAACTGTTTTGGGATTGGGGTTTGTAGATTAGGGGTTCTTAAATGGATAGTTCACCCCAAAATGGAAATTCAGTGGTTATGTACTCACCCTCATACTGACTGAAAGTTGGGTTTGGTTTTTTCCACAAAACACTGCTGAAGTTTCACAGGAAATCAGCATTGCAGAGTCTTCCAAACAGTTGAAGTGAATGGTGACCAGTTTTCAAACTGAAAAAACAGAAGAAAAAAAACCTAAATGCTTCCATGCTGCTCATCTGGGGTAATCCAAGTCTCCTAAAGCCCCAACATGCCGTTCACACACAGTCACACCACACACACTCAGTTCAGCCTAATGAATTAACCACTACAGGAAAGCATATTTGCCACCTTGTGGAAAATACAGGTCACTGTGTGGAGCTGAGTTGCTCAAATATGAATTGATAACATAAATAACAATATTTAGTAACAAAACAATTGCTCATAAAATAAATGTATGAATAATAACAAAGGAAAGTGATTAGGGATCTTTGAAATTGTACCAGAATTAGCAGCCAGTTACACTCTAGCGTTTTGCCTTTTGTGTGTGTGTGTGCGGGAAACGTCCTCACAAAGTTTGTTGCACTATACAGAAAGTTTGTTCTTCTCTTGTATGGTGCCAACATTTCTTGACCAGTGTCTGTATAATTAAAAGCATGGACGTGTTTTTGGCAACATGAGGAACTGAGAATCATGCCTGAGGTTACCTGAGTACAGTCACAGCAAACATACTATATCTTTGACAGTAAACACCTAATCAGATACTTTTTCTGGTTGGTGCTTGTGTAACAAATGTTTCCACAACCGTATCTACAACTTACACTGCTGCAGTAAAGTGGCACCAAAAATGGAATAAATTCTTGGACAAAATCAATGATTTGATGTTCCCCTTCCAGTTTAACACAGATTAGACCAGCCCAGAAATAATGTTCTTCATGTCTAAACTTGCTCTGTGTTAGAAAACATTCTTGTCCCAGATAAGAATTCACGATTTCAGTTAAAAAATGTGTTAAAAGCCTTCAAAGTCTAACTAACATTGCCCTTTGATAACTTAGGTATAAAAATCTTCTATTATCTTTATCTGTGTTTTAAAATATATTCTTTATGAAAATCACCGGCCAGCGCCAGCAGAGTTTTACAACAGCATGATTTAATCAGGCTTTAAAAGGGTCAGCTATACCCTCAGGACCCCTGTTTCACTTCCTGGTTTCAAAATGGCGGAATACTGCTCAAGCATGGGTAAGCTTCCTAATTCTCAGCAGACTCGTGAAATAATATTGGTATCAGATCAGGCGCGCCGGATTCATTTCAGAAGTGGGTGGGGGGGGCTATTCAGGGAATCTGTGGATATGAGGGTTTTGAAGGTGTGACATACAGTGTGGGAGTTATAGCCCAAAAGGTCTTTCACTTGATTATAGCGCCCCCTGCTGGCGGACATATGTCAATTTTTGCGTCTGAGGTACGTGCAGGGGTCTGGACCAACCCTCCAAATTGCGCCACCCTCCCTTGCACGGTTTAGCCTGCAGCACCACTTTTACCAACGGAAGAATAAAAATAAGGAAGAATAAAAATCTGAACAAAAACAATAGGGTTCCCAGCACCGCTGGTCCTGGGAAACGCGTATGCTTGCATACACGTCCCCCAGGCCCCGCGGGCTTGGCCCCCTAATTAATTTCTTTTATTAGAGAAATTAACTGTAAGAACTGGACATTCCTACCGTGAGATGTCACTTTGAATGCATCAGTACAGTTGCCACGATGAAGTACGTGAGTTCAGTGAACAAGAAGACCTGTGTGGGTGCAGCACTTCAATAAATGCCACAAGTGTTCAGGACTGTCAGGCAGACATCATATTAACTTTAAAGACACAACCGCATGGCTGTTAAACATAAACGAAGGTGTTTGTGGAGATGTATGTGCGCACCTCAGCCAAGCGCGAGACACACACACACACACACACGCACGCACGCACGCACGCTTTTAACTTAAATATTTACACTTTATTTCTGATAGAAAAGTGTAACGGCCGGCTCCCGACATGCAGTACACTGCGCATCCAAAACACAGGTGGTTAGGTGAAACAATGTCGCAAAAAAGGACATATCCTTCAGGGCCAGAGAAAAGAAAAAGGAAGAAAGAGGAAGAGGAGAAAAAAAGCCAAGAT
>JAJHUR010077677.1:0-27204 GCA_027495735.1 Lutjanus campechanus | reverse complement strand
AGATGGCCAGATGGGGTCTCAAGTGCTAAATATCCATACCTTCCGCTCCTAAAAGGAGGTTGAGCGGCAGGATCAATGGACTCAATCGATGGGCGTAGTGGTGGAGGTAATGCTGGCGAAAAGTTTGATTGCATGCATATTGATCAGAGTGAGGCTAAGAGGCTGTAAGGCTATTGATTTTATTTTGGATTTGCACTGTTTTAGCTCATATAATTTGGCCTACGTGTTTGGATGGAATATGGTGAAACACACATGTGTGCACACACGCACACACACACAGAGGCACAGCAGAATAAGTAATTACCAGGTAATGATAATAACTCAGATAGTTGAATCAACATCCAGGAGCCGATTACTTGTGCAGTGCCACTTTGAAATCTTAATCTGTTGCTTACATTATAGAATTACATCGGAAATACCATTTCATTAGCACTTGAAAATGTATTGACTGGAATACAAATGTGTTTCCAGTCAATTTTTCATCAATTAAATCTACTGTATTGCAGTGAAAGTACTCCCATCAGTAATCTGAGTTGACAAGTACTCCTACATGAAAAAGTCATACACAGTAATAACCATCAATTCAGCTTTATTGATCATTCAGTTCATCTTCAGTATTATGTTGGTTCTTTACATATTGTTCTGTTCATATGAGTGCAATATGAGTGTACAAACAGGTTTGTGTCCTTGCAGTGTAATATAGGACACACGTACTGTCATGTTGGTTATAGTCATTTACTAAACCATAATTAACCAATCATCAAGTAAGGGGTTCAAGAACAGAAAGTCATACAACAACATGTACATTAACACACAACTACACACATGCAACTTATTGACAGGGGTTCTATGACGTATAAACACATTTGACTTAATATAGTGTTAATATGAACTTCTTTTTTTACATTCACGTTAACTTTTCTTTAAATTAAGTCTTGGCCAATTAGAGAAAGTCTGCCTCATTTAGTAGTCTAGTCTGAAGCTGCGTGTCAGGATCAGTTTGAGGCATTTAAAAATGCATGGGGTCCAGGTGAGGTGCCCGAGCCCCAGTGTGACCTGGGAGCAGTTTGTGTGGCGTCTCAGGAGAGGCTGTGTCCACTGTAGGGCAGGAGAAGGGACCACGCTTAATAATAGAGCCACTGCATCAAAGGCTGTAGACTACTGCTGGCTGACATGGCATACATCATGAAATGTGTGTGTGTGTTTGTCAGAGTTTGTGTGTCGAGTTTTTTTTGTCTGTGCTCTGTATTTCTATGTATTACTGTTTTTACTCCAAAATTAGCACGTATATGCAGGCTTTTTAAACACAGCTAAATCTGCTAAAAATAGATAGTTGACCCTTTTCCCACTGCCAGAAGACAAGTTTGCCTTTCTGTTTTGTTTTTGTGTTTGATGTGTGCTGGAGAGCCAAGACTTAACTTGTGTCTGTGCAGGAGTGTAGAGAGAAATGTGTTTATAAAAGTCTCTTGTTCAGATCTCAGTACTTTTGTAGCTTCTAACTAAGTCTCTGTGGTTTGAACTTTAGTTTCTCTCCTCCCTCGCATTTTGTAATTTCAGGTATCTGCTTTATTTTACTGTTTCATGTTCACTTTCACTATGCCAATCATTGATCATTGTTTTTTCTATCAATGATCGACTAACAGAAGATCTTACAATTTGCAACCCTAGAGTGCGTCATCATTAAATTCACATGTTCAAGTGATTGCAAACTCTACCAAAGCAGTACATGTGTTTGAAAAAGAAGCAGAAGAACAGCTGTAGTTACTGACGGAAGCAACAAACCTTCATTGCCTCTGCCAAAAAGGGTGTCCACCCGGATGTGATGTTTTCATCACCGCTGATCAGAAGTGGAGGCTGGAGCTGATAAATACTTGTGACTACTGCAGAGTCATTTGACCTGGGAGTGAATGCTGATTGTATCCTTTCCCAGCGAAGACAAAAGCCAGATGTTATTGGGAGTTTGTAGGTTTTTTGACCAATATAAAATGGGGATAACATTGAGGTTTCTTTTCTGCACATACATCAGATACTGTATATGTGTGCAGTATATGTATGTTTTCTTACAGTAGGTGTTTCTTCACAACACCTTGGTATTTGGCATGCATGCAGGATGCACAGTATATATAGTGTTCTTGTGTGTGTCTGTGTGTACGTGGATGTTCACAATAGGGCCCTCACTAGGTGGTGTGGCTCCCTGGGAAGGCTAGCATAGCTGCAAGCGCTAGAGGACTCATTGACTTTCTAATGATTAGTGGTCAGGCCCCCAGCCCATGCTAGTACCAGGGGTTTGGCCTAGCCGCTGCTGCTAGCCTCTGGCCACCGCCGCGCACCACTATCGACTCACCCCCAGCCCCCTCTTTCTTTGGCCTGCTGGCGATGTGTCAAAACCCATTAGCACAGAGTTCCGCAACTATAGAGAGGGATCATTTTAGGTTTATCTTTCTTGCTCTTCCTCTTACCTCTCCACAGCCGTCTCCTCTCTCTCCCCCTCTCATTCCTCCTCTCTCCGTTTCCTCATCCTCCTCCGCCCTGCTCAAATGAAGAGAGAAACACAGAGAAAAAGGAGTAACCTTTGACAGGAGTTGTTCCAGTTGTGGTATGTATGGCTGCGTATTGATCTGCATTGGCTTTAGGAACTATAGAGAAGAGAGTCAGCGAGTTGCCGCTGCTTTCAAGTCCCACACAATTTTTTTCTGGGGAAAGACAAGGAAGTTTCAGATGCATGTTGACCTCCTTAGGTCCCATAAGCTATGGAGATTTGTGTCGAGGATGGGGCGGGGTGTTGTAACATGTATATGTGTTCAAGACTCTATGATCCCATATGTAATCTTCTATCATGTTAATTTCCGTAGTGTGTGTGTGTGTCTGAGTATGTGTGTGTGTTTGAGAGAAATATAGTGAAAGTGTGTGTTTTTGTACTCCGCTGTAGTGTGTATTATGTATAATGTATCCTTCTGCTCTTCTTGTTGAGTTTGACCTCTTGACACACTTGGTTGTTTCTTTCAAGTTATTGACCGACACAGCCAGTTTATCCAGATAACTATTTTAGAGAGTGGAACTTCTTTATTTTTAAAAAGCTAAGCCATGGTTTGAATTAGAATAGACTTACACACACACACTAGCACGGATACACAGCTCAGCGAGAAAGCATCCTTCTAACCCAGCACTTCTTTTTCTGATAAGCTCAATCTCCCATGGGACGGGTGCCTGTCAAAGACTTTGTCCAAACAACAAGAAATCTGCTGGAAAAAAAATACAAAAAAACCAAATACTTCTCCATCACTGTTCATCAATCCATCTAGTTGTGAATTCATTATTTATTTATGGCACTTTAAAGCGCGTTATTTGAATAATGCGGGGTATGACGAAGGGGGAGCTGTACGAAAACAACAAAATGACAACCACACCAAAACCACCCGAGGGCACATGCCAACACATCGCATCAGTGTCATCCTTCCTCACTCTGCCCCTGTGGGCTCACTGCTCAGCAGGTAGCCACACACATAAACACACACACACACACACACACACACATACACAATCACACACACATGAACGCTTACTATATAATATTCCAAAACATACATAAACTCTATGAATTTGCTCTCTCTTGCACAGATCCACCAAAAACACAGAGTCAATAGTTTCCTGATAGACAAATATAGACTCACAAACTTACTTTCACTCTCTCATACATGCACACACCCACACACACACACACACACACACCCACACACACACAGATGTATGCACCACACCCTCAGGCCCTGGAGACGGCAGCAGTGGCATCAGCGGTCTGATAGATGGATCCTGTCTCCTTGTGATCTCCACTTGTCAGACAAGCGTCACACAAAGCCCAAACACAAATCAAAAACACAGGTATGGGGCACATGTCAGTTTGATAGGACCTCGCGGATGCCTCCCCATCCATCAGCGGCTAAGATGCGCAGCCATCGACTTGGAATAAGGGTGTTAACGTGGGGCTGTCAGGGTGTTTGGGCTATTGATGTATTTGGTTTGTAGACTAATGGGTTGAACAGTTGTGTTTGGTTTATGCTGTGTTAGTGCTGTTATATTGAGCTTTGTTGTCAGTAGGAAACACATTGACACTGCTTTAAAAGGACAGTTCATCTCCAAATCAAAAATACATATTTTTTTCTCTTAACTGTAGTGCCATTTATCCAGTTGCAGAGTTTTGGAGATATCGGTCGTAGAGAAGTATACCTTTTCTCGAAAATCTTAAAATAAACCACAGACTTTGTTGTGAGTGGTTTCATGTAGGAACTATTTTCTTTCTACCAAACTACAGCCACCAACCACACACGTGCAGAGGGGAATGTGCATCTACTCATAGAGGTGAGACTCATGTTCGTAACAGTGCGGGATGTAAAATTAATGGCGTCCTCCTTGGCTGAGGTGCGACATAAGCACCACTGAGCTAGCGAGCACAGTCATATGGTACTGTACCATTTGTCCCAGTCATAGACTGTATATTAAATAGTGGACAGAGTTTTGGGCTTGACTTGCATTCTAGCTAATGTCTGATTTTCTAGTTTCAAGTCTTCTTCTATACATCATGTTTATTTTGTAAATTATGGTTCTATTGATGCATCAGTAAACTAAGCTAGTTATATTGTTTGCTACAAAAGTGGAAGACCCTCGCAAGCAAAGCCATCTTGAGCAGACAGTATTTTTGGTTCTCTACCATAAAGGGCCAACTTACTAATAAATGCTGTTAGCTGGCTACAAAGCAGCTGTCTTGCAAATCTGTGGAGTCACCTGCCAGCTTGTCACCCAAGCAAGGTGAGATGTTGTTAGATGGTTGTAATGTAAACTTAATAAAATAAGGAAAATGATGTGTTTAAAGACATTCAAATGAATTTGAACAAATTGCATGTCATTTCAAATTCATTTTGAACTTGAATTTTGGAAAAAAGTGAAATCCCTATTATACGAGAAAGATCACAATCAGACAGGCTGCCATTATTTCCTTCTGAGCAGATGAGCCAAAACCAAGCACCGCCCAAGACACAGTACATCACCCACCAGCTCCACACTTTCGTTGGACCTGCTCTGGTTGCAAACAAACAAGATGGTGACCTCCATAATGCCAAACTCAAATTTCTTTGGATCAGAACACAATAGCAGACTTGTGCTGGGTAAGGAATCATCCATCACGAGCATCGGCTAAAACCAAACACTCACATACACTGTTCCTTCTCCACGCATGCATGATCCTACAACACCTTTTGCTTCCAGTCATGGATCTGTCCCCACTACCTAGCAACTGCTGTTCACTTACCACCTGAATGTCACAGGCAAACCCCAAAGACAGTCAACTTGTCCAACAACACAGCACAGCACCTTACCCCCCTCCTGCTCGCCAGACAGGAACAGCCCAAACCAGACCACAACAAAAACGAAGGAGAGCCCACCTTTTGTTTACTATTCTCAAAGGTGGATCACGGGCCAGGCCTGGTAAGGGATTGTGACAGAGGTGATGTCTAAATTAATCATTCATGCTCTTTCACATGGGCTACAGTAACAGCCCTGAAATATTAATGACAGCTGCAGAATAAATTTGATTCCCTTTTCTCTCTGATTATAATCCACAGGCGCGCTCACACACACATGTTTATTTATGCCCTGGAGATGAGGTATGGGGTCACTATCAGGAGTTTGTCTGCACACATAGACACACACACACACACTCCTTCCCTCTCCCTCTTGCCACTTGCACTTGTGTACCACCTCATTGTTTTGGAATATGTACATATTTTTCACGTGTGGTGGGCGAGTGGGCTATACATTATACATTATATGCTTGTACCGTCTAGGTATGATATACTGTATGAATACTGTGCAGCTGGCAGGCAGGGTTTTTTGTTTGTTATTTTAATTAGGTGAGGGGCTTATTTTGGACTTTTTTTTTGGAGAGCATGACCTGAGTGGAGAAGAGAGGGTGTAGGATGTGTTGCGGTGTTCTCATCTCTTGGTGGAAATTCAACTTACTATCTTCAGGTAATCTGACTTGCAAACTGAGACATGCCTCTGTTCAGGTCAGGCCACTTTTGGATTTAGTAACTCCACTATTTGGGTCCTTTTGGAACATCGTCAGTTTCAAACAACAACTCCCAGCAAATGCTTTAAGCAATTTAAGATGCCTTGTAAAGTCATAAACATCACTGAATGCTCACTGTATGTGACACATCCTTAGAATTAGGTATACGTTTTCTATGTACACTCAACAAAAATAAATGCTCCCATTTTTCATGAAAGATAGACTTCTTCTTTGCACACAAAACATTTATTTCTCTAAAATTTTGTTCACAAACAGATGCTGAATAAGCAGCATGATTATTGCACAGGTGTGTTTTGGACTGGTCACAATGAAAGGCTACACTAAAATGTACAGCTCTATCATTTTAAAAAAAAGATATCACTTTTTTTTCTCAGTAGGGCAGAGTCATGGCCTGCACTAATCTGCCTCTGATTGGCTAGTACTCACCGGGACTCGTGCATGACTGTTCTGTTATTTTTCTCATATATTTTTCCTCAAACAAAGTAGTAAGAGGAAATAAGAAAATCCCATGTGGATATCATGAAATGTGTGCTGACAGCCAAATCTGGTCTTACCTGAGTTTGTTGATGAATCGCATTTGGTCTGCACATGGAAACAGTAAACACAGTAAATCCATATAAGGGCAGCAAGTGCTGTGCAAACCACAAACCAACAAGCCACTGACATTTGACAGGTAATGTTAAACTCAGAAAAAAGGAAAGGACATTCCACTAAAGGACAGCAAAACAAAAAACAGATGTGGGTGAGTGCATTGGAGCATTGCTTATGCATGAATTAGCTTATGCTTGGTTGAGGGCACTCAGATTTGACCCTAACCTTAAGAACCCTAAGAACAAATGAGAAGTACAGAAGTGTTGATGAATGCCACAGAAAGATCTTAAATTGTTTGCACGAACAAAATCAAATCTGTGTATATGAACAATTCATGCATGAGGCCCATTGTCTAAGGTTGGTGATTGGTTAGGGTTAGGATAAGAATACCAGGATGAGCTAATCAGAGGCAGAGTAGGGCGGGTCATGACATTTCCTCCTGGGAAAGAAATTTGATATCTGTAGCTCTATATGAAGTAGCCATACTTCTGTGCTTAATTAAAGTCAAGATAAATTTTAGATACCTTAGAGTGGCCTTTTATTGTGGCTGGTCCAAGGCACAAATGTGAAGTAAACATGCTGTTTAATCAGCATCTCTATACGATACATTATTTAGTTGAACTCATGAAAAATGAAAGTAAAATCAAAAGTGTTGCATTTATATTTTTGTTGAGTCTAGTAGCTAAAAGTCAGCAGTCAAAATGACCCCATCCTTGGCTGTGACCACTTGACAACTCTGCAGCGGAGTGAAGGTTGTCATAAAATGTCTTCGGATTTTGTTTTTCTCCATCTTAGACATCACTGCTGCAAACCTAACTCACCGCAACATAACCTGGGCTCAGTGCACAGATAACTATCAGCTGTTTATGTCTCAACATGTCATTGGAGATCTCCGTCTCTCTCTGTCACCTCCTTGTATACCTCTTTCCCTCGCCCCTTACTTCCTCTTCCGTAATGAGGAATACAAAATGAGCGAGTATAGAAAGCCAAGCCATTTCTCAAAAAAATCCAAGTTTGTCATGGTCCTAGCAAGAATAAAAACAGACTGCATTCCCACAAAAGTTCATTCTAGACATTAAAATATAGATGCTCATTAGGTCAAGATGTCTCAGAAAAGGTTTATTTGAGCTTTGAGTTAGTTTTGTGGGTTGGCCTTGGCCATGGCAGTATTTTTTTTTTATCACTGACTTGTAGAAGCACTTATGTAAAAAGTTTCCCAGTAGGTTTGCTTTTATCCCTGTTGTTTGTCTCCCTCCACCCATGTTTGGACAATTAAACAAGCGATGGGCGTAATTGCAGATCATTAGGTTGTCATCTCTTCTTGTCTGTCAACTCCCCAAGTTTGCTCATTTAAATTCATCACGGTGAGCTTATGTTGCCATCAGGCTTTGTCCATGTATCAAAAATTATTCTGCTGCTATTTAGAGTTAAAAGTAAAAGAAGAGTTTTAGGTCAAGATCTGATTTTATGCATTTGGCATCAGTTCCTGTGGGTTAATTTTTCATTTCTCTTGTTTGTTAGAGCCACCAGAGGTATTCACACTGTTTTGAATTGGTTTCTGAGCCAGTGCATGTGCTTCTCTTCATGACAGCATATGGACATCGATTTTTAGCTTGCAAGACTGTCAGGTAATTTCAGGCTAATCTATTTTAATAAAACGTTCTGGCAGTGATGTGTGTGTTATATTATGTCATGCCCCGTGGAGTTATGCTCAGTCATGTGTTTATGTTTATATTACGGCTATGTTTAACTAAGATGCGGTGTGTCATATAATCTGTTTTTTCCTGTCTATTTTGGTTGTGTTTAGCCTTGTCTGGCTCTGCCACACTGTGCTTGCCACTCTGACATGACAGCGGGCCACGACGTCATGCTCTGTTTGAGGTAGAAAATATCAGTCAAGAGATGTTTGCTTTCTTTTTGTCTGTGCAAGCAGGCATGCACACAATTTCACATGTCTGATGGAGTGTATGTGAGCATTCTGTACATGAATATTTGCGCGTCGATGTGTGTATTTGTATATTTGTGTGTGTGTGATCCTAATGATGCCTTCCTCCTCTACTCTATTGGGCTGTCAGCACGGTGCTGGTGACTGTCACACACACCGGCCCCCCTCCAAATCTTGCTGAGATAGGTCATTTTTCAGTGTCAGGACAGACGATTCACGGTGGCACCAGATAGATCCGGGACACGTTGGACTCATTATTCTCTGTTTGCATGTGTCTGCTTCATACAGAAATACAAGTCGACATGTACAGAAGGCTTGAGCTGAAAACCTATGGCATTTCTCAGTGCTTTGTTACCATTAGCCTAATCAAACTGCATTGCTGTGTATCTCAGGTGCAGTACAAGTGTGAGAGAGCTATCCAGCACTTCACACAAATAAAGGGCTGAATGTTCTCGATTTTTTTCCCTTTCTGCTGCTTTATGTACTTTAACACAGAAATCTGACAGAAATTCAAAAATGTATACCCTCTAAACAAATGCAACACTGTTTTAGTTATTAGCAGTGTGGGAGACATACTCTTAGTGGGAAGGATGAATACATAGGGGGTCCCGGAAGAGTTGATTCCTTAAACTTGTACTATTTATTTTGTTCTATTTTTTGTTTTTCCTCTGGCGTCTTTTTGCCCGTCCTCCTCCTCTCTTCTCCCACATTATTTTTTATACCTCTGCTCTGGCGACAGCCACGGACGGAGGATTATGTATTTGGGTTGTCCGTCTGTCCGTCTGTCTGTTTGTCGGTCCCACTCTTGTAAACATCTCAAGCGTGGAGGGGATTTCATCAGATTTGGTACAAACATCCATATGGACTCAAGGATGAACTGATTAGAATTTGGTGATAAAATGTCAAGGTTTAAGGTCACTGTGACCTCAAGACGGTCCTATTTTTATGACCATGATATTCAGAAACACCAGGGAATTTCTTCAAATGTGGTGTGAATGTCCACTGGATTCATATGATTTTGGAGGTCGAACATCAGAGTTTTAGGACACTGTGACCTCATGACTAGAGCTGCAACGATTAATCGATTATTAATTGACTATTAAACTAAACACCAACTATTTGGATAATCAATTAATCGCTACTGACTGTCCCACAATGCCTCAAGAGCGCCTTGAGGGAATTTCTTCAAACTCGGTACAAACATTCATTTGGACTTAAGGATGAACTGTTTAGAGTTTGGGGGTCAAATGTGAAAGGTCAAGGTCACTGTGACCTCAAAAACCACATTTTTGTACATAACCTAAGAATTAATGCAATAATTATGACAAAGTTTCACACAAATGTCTAACAGGATAAAATGATGAAATTACGTGATTTTTTATCTAAAAAGTCGGGCTGTGTCACTGTGACATCATAATGTTCTGCAAACACACTTGAAGCTCTCTATCAGTCCTTTGTAAAAATAGTCTCCACGTGAAGCCAGTATGTTTCTGACTGGAATCATACATGTTGACACTGATACCTTAAACCATGGTGGTGATCCTAGTTTTTTAAAGTTAGCGTACATATCCCGGACCAAAAGTCCCATTACTCTTTATCCATTTGTCTCTTTTAACATCTCTCACCCTCGCCAGCCTTCCTTACTCTTTCTGTCCCCCCTCCCTTCCCTTTCGACAGGGTGGGTAGACATGTGGCAATGTGGGGTAGGTGGAGGGGGTCAAGGCCTGTGCCCCAGGAGCGTGGTATTTTAATCTGGGCTATTTGTAATGACAGGCCTCCTATGAGCGCAGAGGAGTGGCAGGTTGAGAGGCTCTGACAGGTTCTAATCGCTGTCAGGAAAAGTAGCTGAAGAATGTGCCAGCTACACCCCCTCCCCTTCCTGTCCTCTCCTGTAGCTGTTGTTCTCTGCTGTCTCTGTGTCTGTCTCTGCACTCCTTTTGACTTGTATCTCTTAAAGGTGAGCGAAGGATCTTTGTCTCTTCCTATTTTGTTTTCTCTCTCCGTCTTTCTTTATTTTGGCTTGCGTCCAGGATCAACTACCTGCCAGTGTAATTCCTTCGTCCTTCCTCCCACTCCCCCCTCTGTTCCCCCCTCATAGACCCCACCTCCTCTTTTCCACTACTGTGGACAGTTGTTGACATTCCTTGGGCATAAAGACACTGTCTGTCCTGGTGTGTCCCATGGTCATTGGCAACCTGCCCAGTTTAGTGTCTTTGCCAAAGCAAATTGGGCAATATGTGATAAATGAAAGGATGAAAAAGTTATATGTGAAAATATGACTTTAGCAACTATGATGACAGAATCTTTTTTTAACACAACTCCCATTACCTTCCTCTGATAGGAAAATAATTTTCATGACAAAACAACTTTTACTATTTTTAAACTATGTTGTCCAATAAAGTCAACTCAACTCAATTATTCACTCTTCTTGTTCAGACTATAACAGCTTGATTTAACTCTGTTCAGATTAAACATCATCGTCATCTCCAAGACTGTAGTTACAAGGTGTTCCTGAATGTCAAACTTGTAGAATATTGTGAAATATACCCAATAAAATAATAAAGACAATATAATAATAATGACAAGAAGTGCAGCTCAAAGAAAGTATATGCACTGATTGCTTTACATCGAACTAGACATAGAATGAACAAAAACAGGGATAGAATGCCATAATCACTGTAAAATAAGATGGAAAATTAAACCCACTTCATAATAACAATAAAATAAGATAAAATGGAATACATTAAAGAAGTGAGGCAAAACAGGAGTTTCAGACCTATATCAAGAGTCATAACTGGTTAAAGGCTAAAGTGAAGGCGCAGTTTACGAACTATTATTGGCTTAATAGTAAGCAAATAGTAAAACCAAAAAAAGTAAAAATGACAGTGTCGGAAATGAAAATAATGAAAAACCATAGTCTACATTAATCTTTACATTAAAACAAGTACAATAATTTATTCTATGTGACCATACATGAGAAATAAGGGAACTACAGAGCTGGGGTTGCATTTAAATAAAATGCAAATTCTGGTTGTCATTGCCATTAATAGGAGATTCAGTCTGTATTCAGGATGACTTTCTTAAAACGCATCTCTGGTTGCAGGTAATATTAAAACCACAGCAGTATTGTGTCTAAGCTGTGGATGACTTAAAGCTGGAGCATAACCTAAATTCCATGTTGTGTGGTTAACCAGAGAAGAGAGAGCAGTTCTCTGAAGAATCTGAAAAATCAAATACAAATAAAAGTGAAAACCTATAAAGTTGGTTAAGAAACTTAAGGTACAACACGAGTAACCATGTGATGGTCTGTCCTCTGCACTGCTCTGTTCTTAATGGTTTCAGTTTGTATTTGACCCATTTGACTCACCGCTCTGTCGAGACATTTTCGGTGAGAGTGCTGCAGCAGATATTTTTCATTCTGAGGATCTCAGCTCTTTTTTATACTCTGTTCATATTTCAAGTTTGTTTGTTACAGTGCCGCTAACGAAAGGGCATATACTGTATAGGCTGACACACAATAGAAAAAAAAAAATTCAATCTCTGCGCTCAATGATTGAACCATCAGCAAAAAAAAAAAAAAAGTCAAAATACAAATGTAAAAGTGCCTCAAAGAAAAACAAGATGGCCAATAGAAGTTTTCAGGTTCAACACAAACTTGCTGCTCTGCCTCTCTTCTCCTTTGGCACAGGACAAGGGTGGCCAGGCTTTGCCCAGGTGCCGTCTGTGCCATTGGCGCTAAAGCGAGGAGAAGCTGGCACACTTTGGGCATGGCTGCGGCCCCTTCTTCCTCAAAGGCTTGCCTCGTCTCCCTTCTTTCCCCTCACGGTCCCTGCTGCTCCATAGCCCAGGGAGCTCATTAGGCCAGACTTCCTCTTCATTTAATCCATTTTTCATAGCCTAAAAAACAGTCCCTGATCTTAAAAATCCTGGCTAATTTAAGCCTGGATGTTGGGGAAAAGAGTAAAAATATCATGAAAAAAGCAGGCCCGTGCATGCTTTTTCATATTTCTGATGTCAAAATTAAATGTTTTTATAGAGTATCGCTACAGCCAGAATGGAAAGCTGCAGAACCAGCACTAATGTGAACAGTTCTTGAACAGAGTTTTAGACCCCAATAGGCAGCATCCTATTCCATCCACTTCCTTGTCTGTTGTCTGTAGGTCTTGTGGGAGACCAATGTGTTAACTTGGCCTAATGAAAACATTGGTAATAACATGCTCCCTCTCCGTGTTCCTTTAATTATGTATCTCCGACTGGATACCAGAAGGCCCCTGTAGGCTTCCAGCTCCACTTGTTGTGGAAGTGAAGTTTCATTTGTAACTCGGATCCTGGTGGGGAGGATCTTTACAGAGAAACTAACGCGCTTTCTCGTTCTTTCTCTCACGCTTGTTCTCTCCCTGAAACTCCCTTGCTTGCTCTCTCTTCAACATCATGTTATTCCTATCTATCTCAGTTACTTATTGATCAAGAGAAACTTTATATAAATATAGCTTCTTTTAAAAACACGACCAAGTATTAGGTTTTCCGATGTCTGTGGAGATGCTACTATACATAAGATATTTGCGGTCTCCACTCCTCCATTGTGCTTTTCTACAGTTCACATTATATCCACATAAACACCACCAAGTTAACATCCTCAAAAGTTGTCCAAGGCTTTGTCCTTTATCTCTCTCTACGAGGACAAAGCTTTTTTTCTTCCCTCTTCCAGGAAACCATCACAGCATTAATATACCTCCCAGGTATAAAGTGTTGATGAGTGCCTGTCTCCTCAGGCTGACACTTATTTCACCAAAGGTCTCAGAGCAGAGGGGGGAGGAACACTGAGGGAAGAGAGGAAAAAAGAGCTGCTTGCATACCCAGCTAACGGATGTGGCGGAATTGTTAAGCAGTCTCGGCTGCCCTCTCGTTAGCCTCCGAGATGCCTGGTGACAGAGGTGAAGCAGCGAAAGTTGCGGTGGGTTGAGGAGGGGAGGGTCAGCGCCCCTAAGGGTACCATGGCATGGCCGTGCCAGGCCAGGACCCTGTGCCACTGTCTCCGGTGCCTCCTCTGTCAGCATGCCCTCTGCCCCAGGCCACTGCGGAGAGGGCACATGGGGGGCTGTCACGCGTCGGCCTCAATTACAATCAGGGGACAGAGCATGCAAAGGCTGCCCACTGTCTCGGATCATATTGCAGTTGTAATAGCTGGACTGTATCATATCCTATCTCCCATGCCAATGATGTTTGCTGGAGATGTACTGCCAGTGGATTTTCAGTTTCTTTTGTTAGCCCAACATTGACAAACATACAGATTCTTACATATGCATCTAAAAAGCTATTAATATTTAATAGGTGTTCCAAATTGACATTTTATTTCAAATACCCAGTGTTGCGTTCACCATTGACAACCCTCTGAAAAGAGAGATTTTAATAAATAAAAACACCTGGGCACCTTGGGATACATTTCTTTAGTCAAAGGACACACATTTGATATACTTTAATGTTAATTTTAATTTGTTTGCTAAAGTTGTCATATTAGTTGAATCTGCTTGGGTCCTTATCTATAGGTTCCACATAACACAAAACAAAACAGATGACCTTAAATTAAAGCTGTCAAAATTACAGTGTGTTTATTTCAAATGTATGCCAAAAATATTCCCAGACAGACTAACAAAATAAAACGAAACATCAGTTTCATAAAATTGACTTGTCTATTCAAGTTAAAGGTGCCCTGTGGAGTTTTCTTTCTAAAGAAAGCTTGTTTTTTATTCACTGTTTCTCACTACAGTGTATGTCTGTGTCCTTGAGGTCTAACAAACATGCAGAATGTATTGTCTTCCTCATGTTTCTATGAATGCTTCACACTGTCATCACACCTAAAACCACACCTGTAGCTGCCAGTAGTACCTCTTAGGACACTGATATGTTGCACTGAATTGGATTACTCGTGTTACAGGATCTCAAATGCAAATTGGCTTGATGCCACTGATGGTACTGTCATATCATAGGGAGGCAACATTTCTGTAAATTACTTTTTTGTTTCCATTTGTAACATATTTTTGTAATACTAAACAAACCAGTTTTTATTCATTAGTTAGCTGTGCATTGGACACAAACTCTTCTCTCACTTTGAATTGGTCATAAGTACCCCAGTTGTCAGTTTTGTCTGTGCTTTCATCAAACACAGTATGCGGCTAAAGCTCTGATGCTTTGTCATAGAACTGATCATAAATGTCACTTGATAAACTGCTAATATGCTTTTTTGGACATAGAATAGATAATAAGCAAATTGCTTATTCGCAATTTCTTGTTTACATACATAGAATTCTTTTTTAAATAGAATTTTATTTCAATAATATTCAATTAAAGGGTACCTGGTATAAAACAACTAGAAAAAAAGTTACTACATCATGTTGCAGGCTGGCTTATATTATATTATATTTTTGACATCATTCAGAGGCCAGAGGGGAGGGGGAGCGTGAGCTAGAAGTAACTAACTGTGACGAATGCCACCTGCTGGTCTATCCAAAAATGTTGCTACCAAATGCAATGTACACAGCTCATGATTGCTCCTTTGTGACTGTGTTTGTGAGACTACTTTGTTGTACTCTTGTGCTCTTAATATTCTTAAAACCATATCTTCTCTTCTGACGAGCTGCAGAGCTGTTACACACTCATGTGATGTGTATTTATGGGGCAGACGTGCACGAGCAGTACGTTTATGTGTTCTGTGATGTGGATGGATCTTGTAGCATCATGGAGACTTTGTCGAAGTAAATATATTAAAAGCGTTAGAGTTGTTGTTGATCATATTTTCTTTTGGTTGCCTGGCTGTGAGGACCTCATGCTGATTTGCACAGAGGACCCACATACTTATGTGAGGAATCAGCATATTAGTATTAGTTTCTCACTATAGGGTGTTGTAGCCATGCCTGGCTGCTGCTGTTCCTGTCAGTCATGACAGGGTCGCATACCATCATCCTGCCCCTGAAGAGAAAATGACACCTGGCTAAAAGAACCACTGTGTGTAAAGGAAATGTTGTCCCACCTCCTGGTGGCCAACCTGTCTAAGCAACATTATGGTAAGATTAGCTTTGCCAGATGGCATACATTATTCATGAGAGGAACATAAAATGTATCTAAGGTTGTGTTATTACAGACTTGATGACTCTCTCTGTGCATCTTTCTTTTTTCTCTCCGGTGAAGCTGGCCCCATCAGCATACCGTAAAAATCCACAGGGAGCCGCGCCAATCGTAGAAACTCTCCTCTACCCTATTGTCACCTTCATCGGCAAACTTCAAAAACACAAAAAAGCAATTTTGTTCAGCAGCAACAATGACAATGTGTATTGCTCAGTTATAGATTAAAAGCGAATGACTTTCTTTAAAAGAAAGAGTCCAAGACAAAAGAGAGCGACAGGCAGGGGAAGGTTAAAAAAAAGGGCCAGCTACTGAGTTGACAATTGAGTTATAATATCATGTCCTTTATGAATAATTAATTTGATGGTGCCGAGGTCCCTCAGAAGGTAGATTAAATTAGTTCTGCCATGTCTTAAAACTTAGATATGCTTCATTAGTGTGGAAGATGGTGGCAGGCGTGTTGGGTGTTCAGTTAAGCAAGTTTCAGTTCATGATGAGGAACGCGAGACACCTTGTAGCCCCGGCAGTAGTGCGTAGTGTTATATTACATTTATGTCAGTTAACAAATTCAGGAATGTATTGTTCTGCTCCCTCTGTCTGCTGGTCAGGAGAAGCTGGATATTCTGTATTAAAGTCGTCTTTGTGTATCAGCTTTTGGCTTTCAAATAATACAATATGCAGACTGATGTGTTTTGTAGAACAGCCGTATTAAAGCTTGAGGTCACCTTTCACCTAAAATGTTGAATAAAGAAATGCAGAGTTCTTCATTTTGATAGTCAGAAAAGACGATTGTGCTTCTTAAAATTTGTGGTTTCTTTTTTAACACTTTGCAGTGTTGTAATGCCATTCTTACTGAAGTCGCATCTATTGTATTTCACTCTCATATTGTATGGAAGGCCTTGTACTTGACAGAATTTCCATCAATTTCCTAGGTTGAGGCTTTCAATGAGAATACCGCAAGGACTGAATTCTGCAAAGCTGCTGGCTGGAAATGACTATATGTTGTAAAGGGACAATGTAAAGTAAGCACAAATAAACAGTGTATACTGTACGCCAAAGCTTTGACGTGCCCTGACATGTCGTGCCATGTTGTGTGTGTTCGTAGTGCAAGCTGACAATAATCTGCCTTCAACTCTGTGGCCCCGGTCATTGTTAAATGAGGCGCATGATGTGTCTCTCTTTTGTGAGTCCCCTCTGTGCGTCGTATTCCCCCTATAATAGCAGTATTATTTTCCTTTTAGCAGAGCAGGGAAGTGTGATGTTATTACCCTAAAGTAAAACACAAACTTCTGTTTGTGCTGTCAGTCCGAGCAGACACAATGACACAGTGTTCTCAAAACAGGCTCCAACTGTTGCTTGGTCAAAAGAAACTGTCCAAGCACCTTAGATTTGTCGAGCATTTTATATTCAGTTCTCCAATATGTGATAAATAAAGGGCGAGTATTTTATTTTCACATCTCTATCGCCAAGAGAGTTGAACAAGCCTTTCTTCTTAAAGTTTTTACAATCTGAGTCTTCTATTATGTAGTTTTTTTTCCCATCATTCCTATCAGTTGTGGTACTCAACACTTATCTCCTGACATTGGGGGAAGCGGAAACAACACAAATCTTTTTAAACAGATTCTCAATGTAAGCTTGTTATTTGAACCATTTATTTGGACATGATAAATAAGGAAAATGCAGCTAAAATTTCCTTTACAGTTGTACATTTGAAATGTTAGATTGCAAAGGTACATAGCTCATTACAACTTACATGTAGGGGCGACAGTGGTGAAAGTGGGGAGGGGGCCATGAAAAAACCTTCAAAAACTGTTCGTATGTGTATTTTTCCAAAAGTAGAGTTGGCTTCTAAATCTATATTTTCAGTTACATACTGTACATATGAGTACTAATCCGATACCAGAATGTTTAAAAGAAAAGGAAAATCATCATCATCATCCAAAAAAAATTGATGCAAAAATTATCCCCATTAATCATGAATTATCACAATATCTGTCCAAATAATCGCAATTTGTATTACCATATCATAACAGCTGTTTGGTAATAACCCTGTATTGATGTCATATGATTGCTATCATTGTTGCATAGCCTGGCTCAGGTTGAAAAAATTGGTGTAAGGAATGCTGCTGGGAAGTACCAAGGTTCTACGTCAGGGCTAATCAGTTATGTGGTATGGGATTGGTGCATAGACTGTCTTACTCGCTGATAGCGATACCAGCATTTTAGGCAATATGGGAGGCATTTCCCAATACTGGTATCGGTATTGGAACAATCCTGCTTGTATCACCACCCTAGCCTATAGCTATTACTTTCTTGGCCCAAACATAGTGTCGGGTGACAAAAACACCCCCTGGCTATCCAGAGGTGGAGATTAGAAATCTAAGCTGAAATTGTCTGTAGTTTCTCCTTAACACCATCTACATCACGGCGACAGCACTGGTGCCAGAAGAACAACAGATTTTGCAACAGGAAAACTCAGCTTATCAGTCAAGGAAGTTATTGCCTCAATTGTCTGGACTTCCGCGTAAAAAGTGGCAAACTTCCCCTTTAATTGATGTATTGAATGTTGAAAGAAAAGTGTTTGCAAAGTAGGCTTTATATTCCAAAATCTAATTTTACTGAGAAGAGATGAAGCAGAACAGATGTAACCAGGAAACTACTTACAATACTAATTGGTACCGAGAACATGAGCTTCATTCAGAGATTGAACTGGCCTCTGTGGGGCAACCTGTCACTCTTCAGCCAGCTTCAACACCAGCTCTCTCCTTTTTTGCTGTGTTTTGGGAGCCCTTCCTCGGCTCATGAGTATTAATGAATTCAAAGTTTGAGGAAAATAATCTTTAAGTGTTTCCAACTGTCAGATCCTGTCAGTGCAACCACTTCTAATGGCCTGCGCCTTCCATTCAGGCTAATGTTTGATGTCTCGCTTTCATGCCCTCCTTTTTCTCCATTGCTAAATTGCTGCCGACAGTCCTGTGTCCCCACAGATTGTTTGTTTGTTTTCGACCACGCTTGTTTTACATATCATCGACGTAACGAGGATTCATTTAGCGAGCTGTTAATGGGGGGAAGGGAGGGAGTGGTCCGTTGCTTTCTTATATTCAAATAGGATGTGATCATGAGTCAGGTAGCAATCTGTTGTAGCGCCGAATGTGCTAAGGAACATGTAGGACTTTTGAGAACCTCCAAAGCGATGCCAAATCTTCTCTAAAAGTAGCACAGATTTTTCATGTCTAAACC
The DNA here is from genome assembly GCA_027495735.1 of Lutjanus campechanus. NCBI lineage: Eukaryota > Metazoa > Chordata > Actinopteri > Lutjaniformes > Lutjanidae > Lutjanus > Lutjanus campechanus. The sequence continues at coordinate 8,227 of JAJHUR010077677.1, read as the reverse complement.
ACTTGACAGGGAACAGCTGGGCAGGAACAGTCGGGCTGCGCGAGGCGTCACATCCTCGTCAGTTTGAACAGGCGTGGTGATCAAGCGTTGATCAAGACAGTCTAGAGGCTCCTTTGTGTGTACTTCACTCAGTGTTTGCATCAGTTCTAACTTTAACTCTCAAAACAGTAGGGGCTGGGTGGGGGTGAATCCAGCAAGCACATTTAACAAGTTATTTAATTCATTTAGCAACAAAAACCTATTATCAGTAGGTGTTGAGAAGTGCTAAATACTCCTAGCACTCCTCGCACTCTGAAGAAAAATAGAGGGAGGCTCCCAACAGGCCTTGTCAAAACATGCAAATGAGCTTGACGCCAAGTCCGATTTTGACAAACATAATTAAGGTGTTCCAATTCGGGACATGTTAATAAAGAAGACTGCAGGCCTCCCCCAGGTCTTCACTAATCATAAAGCCTTAAAGCTTTGTGTGCAGTGTGTGTGTAATTGTGTGTGTTGGTGTGTGTATTTTCTCTCCCCCATCTCCCGTTTTATTGGATAATGAACTGTTGTAGAGTGTTAGATCTCCTTTCGCAGTCTTTCACTGAGTTTGAGGAGATAGGCAGGGAAGAGCTGCCCGAGGTGTGGTGTTGTACAGATAATTAAAAGGCAAGAAATTTGTGTTTCGCTCTTTGATCTGCCTGTCAACGTTCTGATTAGAGACGTAAAAGCCTTTAATCAACAGTAATGTGATGATTAACGCTCCTAAACTGTTGAAAACGAACCAGAGGAACGTCAAGTTTTCTCTTTCTTCTTCCCCTCCTCCTCCATATATCTCTCCCAGCGTCCATTTCCGACAAACTGGCAAACTTTTCTCCTCAGTCAGTTCCGGCAGGGGCTGTTAAATCAGATGTTGTGTTTGATTAGGACCAACTGACATGTTGTTTTCTCCCACATTTAAGTCTCTGTAGTCTTGGCATCATTGAGAGAGCTCAAATTTGCTCAATGCCTTTGTCTTCCAAATCCAACAGAATGTGCTTCTGTTTAATTTTTTCTTTGCCCAAGTCTTTTGTATAACTTTGACCTTCAGCTTAGATACTGACTTAGATATGGTCATTATGTTATTACAATGCCCATATGCTGTGGCACCATCATTTATGCAGCTACTCAGCTGATAATAAGATCAAATTATTTAAGTTGCCGACGAAAGCACTCAAACTTTGGTTTTATTATTTAGGCTGAATAAAGTTTAATGTAGTGTTTGTTTGTTTTTTTTTTATTCATGTACTATTTATTTTTTATATTTTAGTTGTAATGTGGCCAGCGCAATTGTGTGACACAAATGTCAGCACGATGAATAATGCATACACAAATTAGCTCGTTCGGATATGAGTTTTAATTCGTCACTTCATACATTTTTTACGATTTTGACCAAGTTTAATCAACACATGAAAAAATCATTTTCCCACCACTGGAAATGGAATTAATAAGTCCGCTCTGATTGAGCTCCACAATTGACCAATTGGGATACACATAGAATAGGTGTATAGGCTGACCAGTCGTCTGTAGAAATTCCTTGGTTTTTAATTGAGGACCTCAGAAAGCAATGCTCCTGCCCACACATTGTTGCATGTGGGGCAATCACAGCAAGCACCCAAGTCCATTAGTTTTCATTTGGATGGTTCAGTAAGACTGGTTGATTAAGTCCAAGCAATTTGCTTGTTGGAACCCTCATTCTGCACTCACCCCTCCTGCTTCACAGCCCTCTGCCACCAGCAGGGTTGTCGTTCAGGTTAATTTAATCTGGTTTGTTAGAAATTTTTAACACAATAGCTTTGTGGCTGTCTAGATGCCTTAGCACAGCATAAGGAGTCTGTTGTACTGCAGTTTATTATGGCGTAACTTTGCATATGAATGTTTTTAGACATCTGACTGTATTGGTAATTACATTTACAGTAAATATTTTGTTTACATTGTTGGTAACCCCTGGAAAGCAATGTAATATATGAGTGGCTGTGTCAGCTGTGTCCACAGGGACATGTAGGTATGGGTAATTTCATAAATGTAAAACAAACTATTCCTTTCCAAGCCTCATCAATTCTCATTGAATGAGGGTGAAGGGGACTTTGCTGTTTAAAAGAAATGTAAATCTGGTGATCTGAGAATTTGACTTTGAGGCTTAGGTTAAGGGAAAAGAGGAGGGGGAGCTCAAATAGAAGGAAAATGCAGCTTTCAATTCTCTCCACCCCGGTTCAGCTTTAAACAAATGGTTCTATTACCAGCTGCTCTCCTGCAGGCCCGGTCATTTATACCCATTAAACTTGCGTCTTATCACCCATAAGACGCTCTTACGTCTCTCCATCCACCAATTGTCTATAATCAGCCATTTAAAACAGCAGCGGAAATTTCTTTTGCGCCTTGCTTCGGTCTGACGGACAGGCAAACGAGCCGGGAGGGAGGAGGGACGGGGGAGGAGAGAGGGATATTTTCTATGGAATGATGAATAGGCCAAGTTGAGTGGCTGACTAACAGAGATCTGTCTTAATCAGAAGTGATTTGTCAGAACAGGAGCTCTGCGGGGTCAGGGCGCAGGCGATGAATAAAACAGAGCCTGGCGGAGTGAAGAAAGGCCCCAGAAATCCACCCTGACTGCCCACCACCACTCATGCACATGCAAAGGGAAGCGCCGATGCATGGGCTAAGTCAGGATGGACTGTTATGGACCAGCTTCTCCATGCCCAGAATATTACTTGTTTTGGACTTTTTTAAGTGCTTAGATTCTTGCTAGAACGGGCCAGTGCTTCACCTTCTCTGCAAGTTCACCATTCCAAAACCACCTATACAGCATGCTCTTAAAGAAGAATCAGTGTGAGAGGGATTTGGATATATAAAGTACTCATCCATAGTCGGTGTATTACGTACAGTAGATGGTGGTTGGCACACCCCTAGCAGGAGCACCCGCGTAGGAAGCTTAGCTATGCACTGCTGTGGACGGGCAAGGTGTCTGGAAAAGTCTAAAATCTAATCATCTGAATTTTAGGCCTGTCTTAAAATATGATTTTGATTTTGAGAGGTCTTTAAAAATTATGGGATCAATGAAATTCATGTTGCTGTCATAAAGTTACATTGTTTAGTCTTGCTTTTAAATGTGTTTTGGAGAAAGATTTGTCTTGATCATGTATAACTACAAAACAAAACCAACAAACCAGCCAGAACCAATAACCACCAATGTGCAGCCTGGTCAGAATTTATTCGAGCAGACCCACAAGGTAGCTGAACATCAGTCGTGTAAAACAATTCAAGACAGGTGCGCTTTTCCAAGCCGTGTTCCCCGAATCAGAAAACGCTAAAACTTTCGTATTTTTTTTGCCAGTGAGGACATGAAATGGGTCTTAAACTGTATTTATAATGGTCCTAAAGGAGAAATATGCAAGTCCCTAGCGTTCAAAAACAAGTACTGCAGTCCAAATAGTGAGTTGGAGCATTAGATGGGAAATTAAATAGCTTGAAGCCACTTTTAATATACACTCTATGGTTGAAGTGAGTTGTTTCCCCCCACCCCCTCCTCCCCAGACCCAAGAAGTGAGGAGGAGCCAATTATTGGTCTCATCCAGACTCCTTTGGCAAACACTGATCTTACCTTGCAGAAGGCATTAGTTGCCCGTCTACTACTACCTTGTTAAGTTAGGTGGTTCTTGTTATTGTGTGATTTCAGTGAATCTCAACTCTTTAAAGTTTCAAAGTGCTTAGACTCTTGAAGAACAGGCCAGTGCCTCACCTGCTCTGTAAGTTCACATCTCAAAACCGCCTATACGGTGTGCTGTTGAAACGAAATCTATGATAAACACAGAGTGGAAAAATCCCAGTTTTTAACACAATGCATTTCTTCTCATGAAACACTAGGAACCTCTTCGACTTTTAAATCCTTTATTGCCTGTCCTGCGAAGTAACAGTTCCTGACTAACATGCGATAGAGTTTGTTATTATTATAAGTAACCTGTCATAACGTCGCCGAGCCCCTGGATGCTACATGCTCCCCATGTGACCTAGCACTTGGCACCGCTTTATTTTGAGCTATAGCTCAGTGCGAAGGCGCTAGCCTCATGGCCTGTGGGCTCAGCATTACAAATACATCCCTGTGTGGGTACAACTTTGATGGAGGTGATGAAAGTGTGTCACCAGGCAGTTGTAGACTTGAGAAGTCCTTAAAAAAAAAGCTTCTCTGGAAGTGTACAAAGACAGGTAACTTTATTCACCTGGGAGTCGCAGGCATATAAGTTGACTGCTGCACTGTGTGTGTGTGAGTGATAGAGAGAGCTTGAGAGAGAGAGAGAGAGAGAAAATGTATGGTCTTACATTTATCAGGCTCCTCCTTACTTCCCCTCAACCCTCCCACGGGTTTCCATACCCCGTTTGTTGGAGTGTGTGGCTTGCGTCCGGATACAAGTGTGTGTGGTAACCTTCAAAAAGTGGTCTCAACTGCTTAATGAAAAGGAGCTGTGCTGAGCCTCAGAGCACACCACTGTCAGGTCTTGTACCCTTTCAGCTCTGGGGACGAAGGGAGCAAGGCAAAAAAAAAAAAACGCAACAGAGAGAGAGAGGGAGAGAGAGAGAGAACCCTCAGACAGTGTGTAACTGCTCTGAAACAGCTCCTGTAAAATAGATGATGCCTCCAATTAAATGTGTCCATGGACTGGAGAAAGTTGAGGGCTGTGGAGGTTTGGATGTTACCAGAATTGGCTCCCTGAGCTGTATTGTCCTGAGCCAGGCTGGGCGGACACAGGCACTTTATGACATTAACATTTTACACAGAATTATGCTGTAAATGATTACTTCAGCCTCTTCTTTCGAGCACCTGACAATAACTGAATATTTCTGTTGTTGGGGTAGTTAATCGCAATCACTTTCCATTATGTTAATTCCTTAAGTCCTTTTTTCTTAGTTTTGAGATGCCCTGTAGACTATTGCCAGACTTGAAATAGCCCTATGAATTTCTCCAATTGCACCATTAAAACATAATATTGCATTAAAGACACTACACAGCTTTCAACATGGTGATTAAAATCTGAGTTTAATTTGAAGTTGTAAACACAAGCTAAAAGATAACATAATCTTAAAATAACAAATTGCATAGTTTACAATACGTCACTCAGGGAAGAGCCTCATGAAGTTACTTGTCCGGTCAGCCTATTTGCCAGCATCATGCTGTGGGTTTGTTCACATAGGACAGATCCCCTCATCAATGAGGTTATGTGAAGTAAGAGGACATTAAACACCACAATATCTGCGATTCACTTGATAAGTAGGTTGTGGAAGCCTGAAGCCAAGATCTCAGTCTAAATTGACTTACCAATTAGTCTGCAATATTTGTTCTGTAAAATGTCAGACAGTAGTGAAAAATGCCCAAAACAATATCTTAAAGTCTAACCTGATTTCATGTACTCAAATATGTTATTAGAGAAAGCACAAATAATGTGATGGAAACCGATATTTCTTCTGTCCAAAGTTGCTCTTTGTTATTCTGAAAAAGTCCGCTTCGTGATTACCTCTTCAGACTTAAAAAAAACCCTGCATCTACCTTAATTGATCACTGATTTAATGCGCCAAAATTATTCCCTTCAACTAAAGGATATGTATATATACTTAATCTTTAATGTAGAGTTTCTACCCCTCATTTAAAGGGGATGTGGTGAAGGGCTTCAGACAGGCCATAAAACATAGCCTTGCCACTGAATATTAGGTGGTATAAACCACGCCCACCTCTGGTCCTCTGTTCAAATACAGATACAGAAACAGATCATTTTGATGTTTGAACAGATACAGATACAGATACAAATCATGAAATCTCTGTGCACCTCCAAGATATACAGTTCACAATTAAATAGAAAAACAGCCTCATCCTCCTAATTAAATAAGTTTAGACTGGGGATTTTTTTTGTGTGCCATTTTTGCTTTGAAAATAGCTTAAACCATTAATCACTTTTTGTCTGTTGATCGACTAATTGTTGCAGCTCTATTCAAGAGTAAGTTCACACAAAAATGTTTCACTCCAGCTCTGTTTGGCTGTTTTTATTGTGCTTGTTCTAGTGTTACAAATTACATTACCACATACACTAGTAAAGTTAATTGTCCAGTAAATATATTTTCCGTCCACCTTGTCATTATTAGCAAAACGGTGAAGTGTTGAGCTGAGATAAAATCGAACTGGACTGAGCCACGTCAATAGTATGTCTATTAATTCCTGATTCAGACGTTATTTCCCCCTAAATCTAATTTATGCCTTCAACCTCCCTATACTAATTCTTTTCTACAGTTACATTAGAGGAATGAGTTAAATTAAGGCTCTGTGGTGCTGGTGTGAGTGTAATGTAATGGAATAATGGGCTTGTTAAATGGACCTTGGGGGATGGGGATCTTTAACAAGTGAGTCAGAGCAAGGCCTCTGGGCCAGGGTTATTTAAATTGTTAATAGCTGTTTAAACAGGAGGGGAATATTTTATACACTAACGAGCAACAAGTCAGGGGCATTAACGGTAAATTATTTCTCCATCCTGATTTGTTTTTACATACTGTATATTTTTAATTTTAAAAAATCTTTTTTTTAATACCCCACGTTTTTGTCCCGGTATATTTGTTTTGATTTTGTGCAGTTAAAGATTTTGTATAAATTTGAATATGTGATGTTAAAATTGCAGAATCTTATGCAACACCATGTAAATTAAGGTCAGTGATTGAAAAAAAAATCCCCACATCGACATGGGCTGATATAATATTACTGGAGGGACTGTTTTCACTGTATTCTTTTACATGTGTTGACAGTTTTGGGGTGGAGACCATGTCCACATGATGATGATGATGATGATGATGATGATGATGATGATGAAATCGTATATCACATTATGGGACTTGTCTGTTACTTGAGGAGCCTTTCGTTTTTCTTCTACAGTGGATTTTTTGTTTTAACTCAGTCTTTTGCACAATTTCTTGCCCAATAAGTTCTTTCTCCCAGTATGTAATGACGTTTTACACAGACCACTGGACAGCAGGACTTAAATAAGATGAATGGAAATGTAGATACATGCCAGAGAGTGAACAATGTAAGGAAAGGTACGTGATAAAGACAATAAACACTGCACATTCCCTCAGGAGGTGCTGTGTAAGCCCTCTAATGGCTCACTGTGATGGGGGAAACCCAGACAGGAATGATGAGAGATTTTGGAGGACTGGGGAGAGACCTTAATGGCTGCACAGCCAGGGAAAATGTTTATCTTAACAAGCCATGATGAAACTTTTTTAGTCAGCCAATGTGGTGTCTTAAATGTCAGACAATTTGTTTTTCTGCCATTATGATCACTATCATTATTATTATTAGCCTGAAGGGGATCATGTGATTGCTTGCATGTGTGATGCGTGTGCATTAGTGAGTGATCTACCGACCTGAAGTTTGTCCGCACCCAGTTTCGATACTACTGGACCAATCAGTCTAGTTTTTAATGTACATTCATGACTGCATACTGAAGGACCTTTGTGATCCAGAATTTTTTGAAACCCCCCTTTCTTAAATTTTTTATCGCTCCACAGCCGTGGGCACAGGTGTTATGTTTTCAGGTCGTCCCGTTCTTGTGAACGTGATTTTTCAAGAATACCTTGAGGACCCCACTTAACAAATTTTTGACCATAACGTAAGGTGTTCATATGCTAATTATGACAAAATTACAAACAAAAATCGAATCGAATAAAATAATGAAGTGATGACATTTTATCAGGGTCAAAGGTCAACTTCACTGTGACATCATAGTGTTCAGCTCTCTATCAGGCCTCTGTACTCCTCAGACAAGACGTGTTTCTTACTATTAATTATTCACATGTCAATATGGTGATGTCTTCAATTTTAACAAAAAATAAACTTTTATTGTATATGCCCTCAAAATCTGCACTGTAGATATTAAATGAGTCTGGACAGACATGGATGTAAACAGTGAGGTGGTCTTCACCGTGCCATTATATTGATTATTATTAGTTTCATCATTTTCATTGGCAAGAATTTGTTTCCCATCTTGTGTAATGTCTGCGCTCGTATTTCTGCTCTAGGGAATGTGCCCTTTTCTCTAAAGAGTGTAGAAAGGTCTTTCGCTTGATCAAGGTTGTGCATTGTAGTTCTTTTCTAGCTGGGATTAAAAAAAATGTTATTTAAACATAAAACTAACTGTAACTATAAAGAAATGTGTACAACTAATTATATTCAGCAGCT
>JAJHUR010077674.1:0-13053 GCA_027495735.1 Lutjanus campechanus | reverse complement strand
GAAAATACTAGCTGGAATAAGATAAGAACTTTAATTTTCTAATAATTTTATTTTAATCTTATTTGGAGCAGACTCACATAGAAAGCTGGACCTCATCTTTTTGTCTGTCCTTCTGACTGGATTTATGCCACTGTGTTTAGTGTTATTGTCCCAGGACAGAATAAGAGCATTCATTACTTGTGTAGGTTTCTCTCCTGCTGAATGAATACATACAGCAGATAGATTAGAAGGCAATCAGATGAAAAACATCTCAAAGACTCACAATCCAACTCTGTTACAAACACTTACACACCTTAGCAGCAGAATCAGCCTTACATTTAACAAAATAGGAAATACATTATCAGAGACCGGCCAGATTAAGAGAGAAAAAACAAAAAACAAATTCATGATAAGGCAATATACAAATTATGGTTGTAATTTGGCTTGAATATATTACAGTGAATCAAAAAAAGCAATAAAATAAGAACACAGTAGAAGTGCACTCACCTCAGTGCCTCTCACTTGTCAGTGTTTGTCAGTAACCTTGGAGATGAAATAGCTATGTACAGCATTGTGCAAACATAATAGCAACTAATTTTAGCTGCTGGCTGACTGGTATTAATACCCACAAGAATTATGAAGCACAATTATAATATACTGTATACCACTGTCACTGCTGACTGTACACTCAACTTGGTCTGCAGAGGAGAAGAAAAGGGGATCCTAAAATCGAATGCAGTGGTTCCTCACATTTTACCTTAAAGGACCCCGTTTCTATCAGTCAGTACACTGACAACCCTATAAGTGACATATTTTATGGATATTGCCCTATTCTGAATATTAGAGGAAAACTAGTATGCTTTTAAACACAGTCACTGATGCACATCATTTAAGGCCGTGGTCTTCAACAGGGGGTCTGTGATCCCTATGGTGTCTTCAGTTACTGCAGGGAACCTCCAAATTTTTATTTGATCCTATTTTTCCAAAGAGGAGGTCGGCGCCCATAATACACCGGCCGGGGCCTCCTGGGGCCAGCTGAGCTGCAATGGTCTAAAACTTATAATTTCCTGTTGCCAGTAGATGGCTCTATGACTCTTGCAGAATAGTGTCATGTAGATCTGTTCAGGGTGGGACTATTACCAAACATGTTAAAAATTACTCAGAAGGGATTCCTTAAGGCAAATTCTCTCAAATTGGGTTCCCGTGGACATGCAACAGTTTGGAAAATCCTGTTCTAGAGCCTCACATAAATCTTTAACACAGGAGTTCACTCCCTCTTTCACCCTCTTATGCAGTTTTCCAGTCACTTTTTTCATACAGTGACATGTTTTAACACCATTTCGCCAAAAGATGGCAGAGTAGTCATGATTTTTCTCTTCCTCATTTGGCTACCTAGGATAGAATCAGCCTCCATGTGGGCTACTTTTATTTATTCATTCATTTTTATTCATTTATGAATAAAGTAACACTGATAAAATGTTATGATGACCTGTCACTAATGTCCATAAACCTGCCTTCTACTCCTCTGTCTCTTGACCTCATGGCAACCTCTCTATTACCCAGGTGACACCAATACCAGCTGATTAGAGGGTAATCAATTAACCCACCTACAGCAGCTTCTGATTGGCTGTTGCAGCACCTGCTGTACCTGCTGATAGAAAACTCTCGCAGCTCAAATAGCTGAGACAGAGGAGAATCTGTCAGTTCTGAGCGGGAGTCACGACGGAAATGATGCCTAAAGGTAAAAGGAAAAGCGCTACTGTTTACTTGGCTGCAGTCGTTTTTCTCACGTGTCATTTAACGCAAACGATAGACTGTTATCGACTGAAGAAAACAGAAAGACGAGAAGGACGAAAAGACGCCGAGGCGGCCAAAACGATAGGTGTCCGAGAGGGGGCGATTGTGTTTGGGAAAGTTTTTGAAAAAGGGTCTGGCTTTCCATCACAAGATGGCACTAAGAAGTCAAACTCTTCTGGGGAGGATGAAGCTGCTTATCAAGCCGACTTTTCAGGTAGAGATCTCTAAGTGTATTGGATTGGTTAGACTAGTTTACACTACCATAACACTTAAAAATAATCTCAATCGGTTAAAATTGGTGCACTAAATTCAATGTCGTTTTCAGACTTTCCACAAAGTCAGACACACGCCAATCCAATGGGGCCAAGCCAATGGGGCCGCATGTCTCCCTCCCTGTCCTGTGGTGCAGACCAGCTGAGGTTCAGAGCAATGGGACCAGGAGCTTCACAGTTTGCAGTTGAACGAGGTGACTTAAGGGTCTTTAAAAATCGTTTTTGGCCTTACAGGGACAGTTCACCCCAAATTTGAAAAATGCACATTTTCCCCTGGCCTGTGGTGCTATTTATAAATCTAGATTGCTGAGTTTGAGATGGTAGCTGTAGGGATGTCTGAATTTTCTCCAATATAATGAACTAGATGGCACTCAGCCTGTGGTGCCCAAATACCTGTGAAAAATTCAACAGCCAGGTTCTTTTTCAGACATCATGACCCAGTTACTCAAGATAGTCTACAGATCTGTGAGCAGGTTCATGTAGGGAATGATATTTCTAGTAGGAAACAAAGTTCTGCAGAGTCTCAAGAAGTTCCTCCATGAATCTGCTCACAGCAAGGTGTGTGTATTATCTTGAGTAACTGGGTCATGATTTTTGGCAAGGCACCAGGTTTTGATTTTTTCAAATTGCTTTTGTTTCATTGAGCAGCACAAACTAAGTGCAATCTAGTCCCATTATATTGGGTAGAAGACAACATTACAAATTCTGCAATTCGCCAGGAGAAAATGTGTTTTGATGTTGGGATGAACTGTCCGATATACCTCATGATTTTGATGGAATTTAAAAATTATTGGCTATTTGAGTTGATGTTTTTAAAGTCTCATTGACTTAACTTGCATGTGTTTGTTGGTTTCATTTATATTTGTTAGTTACAATTTTATTTTCCCCAAACTCTGATTTTCCTTCACATCCACTTTTTTGCCAGCAGGGACTTAAGTTGTCTTCATAATGGTCTTAAATCTAATTTATTGAAGCCTGCAGAAACCCCGCACACTATAAACTATACAATGCAGGCATTCGCCACCAATGATTGCATGATCACACTGACGATTGTTTTCTCTCCACAGCCCACGCTGCTCCTATGCCCCTGTCCCAGGTTCCATCCACCTGTGGCTACAACATGCAGAGGAACTCCCTCGCACTCGTTATGTTGGTTCCTTTTGATGGCTGCAACATGGTTCAAGAGGTAATGTTTTTATTAAAGTGCAAGATGTTGCTACCAGTGTTATGGTTTTGTGTATATTTAATTTTAGTTTACAGTGGATTTGCTTGTTTTAGATGCAACTGTATAGCAACATTATAAAATATGGTAGTATCTGTTAGGCTCAAGATTGGCTCACAATGGGTATTAAAATACAACTTTGAAGTCTGACTCGGTATGTAGACATCTCGGTAATAAACACAAATGCCTGCTTGATTAACAAATTTGACCAAAATGTCAGACTAAAACTAAATTCTTGATGTACAATTTTTTTTTTTTTTCTGAAGTCACTTTTTTCTTTCAGTGGGTTAACGAAGAACCTCTTTTGCTACTCCAGAATGGTTTGAGTTTAGAATCTGTGAATAATTCTGGCAGTTGCTGAAGATATTCTACAGTGTAATAGATCTGAACTGATTTGTCAAAATTGGCAACTGTATTGATATTTGCTTTCATTATAACTCCAGCTAAATGCCAGCAGATGGTTTCAGCTTCTCAAATGTGAGATCTTGTGTCAAATTATACTACACATCAGGCCTGTTTAATTACTTTTTAATCCGGCCCTTAACAAAAAGTGCCAAGGGGCCAGTTAAATTTCATATAGATTGCCTGTAAGTTGTGAATTTAAATGTTTGAAAAGATGTGCCTTTTCTGCACTTGGTTTACACAATTGAAAAAACCTTAAGCACTGGGAAAAACTGTGCATACTTTTCGTATTTATAAATGATCAAATGACCTGATGGCACTCATCGAAGGGGAAAATTTGGCCCACAGATCACCAATTGAATGTCTACTAGCAACTTCCATTTTAGAGGAATTTATTTTGGCATTTTCGCTTATTTTGGATAATTCAAGCAAATCTGTAAGACTCTTCAGTAACTTGGTTTCTGTCCTAGTGTACCTGGTTTGTAACTGATCTGATTTTTGTTTTCTCTTCCCAAGGGTGGAAATTATGTGCTCCCAATGCGGTGGCAGGGAATTCCAGTCTCACTCTGGTGTCCAAAACCTGCTACACCTGGTCAAACAACTGCTGCTCCCCATCCAACTGAAACGCCCACAACCCCAAAGAAACCAGGAATGCCCCAATATCCACAATACCCACCTATGTTCCCTCCTTTCCCTATGTTCCCTTACGTTCCCCCTTCTCTTGTCACCACAACGGCACAAACCACTACAACAGCTGCACAAACCACTACAACAGCTGCACCAACTTCCACGACTACTACAGCTCCTCCCCCTGGCTTCCCACCCTTTCCTGGCTTCCCACCTTTTCCTGGCTTCCCACCCTTTCCTGGCTTCCCACCCTATCCTCCCTTTCCTTGGCCCTACCCTGGATTTATGCCAACCACCACTGAGACAACTACTTCAACAACAACTAAACCAGTGACTACCACAACAGCTAAACCCCAACAACCACCGTTCCCGTTCCCATTCATGCCCAGCTTTCCATTTTCTCCTTCATTTCCACTTCCTCTTTTTCCTCCACCTATGCCTTATCTCCCCGGGTTCCCAGCTGCAGAGCCTGAAATGACTACAACACAGACTACCACACCAACAACTACAACCTCAACAACTAGTACACCGACTACAACTACTACAACCACTACCACTGCGAAAACGGACACCCCAATGACCACTCATACTCATCCACATGGCCATTATTTTACTTTTCCTTTTCCATTTCCTTATGGCCCACCATATCCCCCGTATACGTTTCCCCGAGTCTAGCCTGTTGAAATGGTTCTAATAAATGATTTAAAAATGTAAGTGGCCCTGTCAGTTCCTTGTATGTTAGATAAATGGATCACAATCTTTATGTGAAATGCACATGTCAGGAAAATGTCTGCACAACTTTCATACGACTGAAATGCTGACTTTATGTGCCTTGATATGAAACTGTTGCTGCAAATGCATCAACTTGTCTCACATCTAAAGGGAAAGGACTTTAGTGATATTTTTGTTCAGACTTTGAGTGCTGAATGGCTTCTAGTTTGTAAGGGGGCCTGTTGGTGCATCCACATGGTGACACAATGATTCAACCACATTGAAGGTGGTGAATGTTTGCTAGATCACTAGAGTGTGCTAACTGAACTGACTTTATGCTAAATAAACATTAGCAAAATCCATATTGTTTCAATCCAGAGGCTGCCTCACCATGATGGACAAGGCTTTATGGTTACAGGCCACAGTATACCTGTTTTATAGCCAAGGGTTACTTTATACCCAACCAATGCAGGATAATAAGGTTTGTAAATATTTAATTTTTCAATTAAATCTTGGGAAACAATTTGGAAATGTGCTCTTCTCTGAAGTGTTTTTGTATTTCAAGGCATTTCTTCAAAGGTTGTAGTTATGCTGAGTTTCAGTGTGCTTTTCCATGCATCACCCATAAACCGCAACAGAACTGGCTCCAAGCAGAGCATTGAACGTTAGTCTGATTTTAAACCATATATCCAACATGAAGACATGCACATTTTTAGCATGGGTGGCAGTGAGAAATTGCATCTCCAGTTTCAGTATTTTTCCAAACTTTTATCCTCTTAATGACACATTTATGAGACTAGGAAGATTAAAGGTTTGCAATTTGTGTGCAGTCATGCAGTATAGTGTGGGTACAATTTTCTTCACTTTGATTTCTCAAATTGGGCCAACATTTAGCAGGCATGAATTGAGATCAAACTAAACTTTACATTTAAATTGTGCCGCCTTCAATAAATGGAACAACTTTATTTGTTGACCAACGCGTTTCGGCTCAGGCCCGATGACCCTGATGAAGGCCTGAGCCGAAACGTGTTGGTCAACAAATAAAGTTGTTCCTAGTACTACAAGTGTTGCTGGAGTTTTACCTCTTTCTGGACATTTTTCTTCTCTCCGTGCACCTTGTTAGTGGGTGAAGTTGTGCCAGAAAACCCCTACTTGTGCCTTCAATAAATGGAGAAGCCAATCCAACCTGCTTCTCTTGTGTTCATGCCTCATTACTTCATTTTGGTTCTCGTGTCAGTATGACCAAATATTAAACCTGGCCATAAGTGTTCATTAAGTTGATTTTGTGAACTTTAAATATGGTGCAGCACTCGTGTCTTATATTTGGAAGTAAAAGTATACATACAAAAGTATTGGCATCAAATTATAATGTATGTGAAGTACTAAAAGTGTACATTAAACAGAATGGCCTGTCTTAGAATAATTTGTATTACATTATTGGATTATAATCATTGATGCATTAATATGTGCATTAGTTTAATGTTGCAGCTAGAGGAGGAGCTAATTCATCTACTTAATATACTTAATCTGCTGCTGGGAAGCTTATGAATGTTTTTCTGTCATGTCTTTGTAATATTACATCATTTATTTGTTGACTACATTTTGTAATAGTAATCTGAATCTGCAAAGTAACAGTTATCAAATCAATGTAATGGAGTAAAAAGTATAACATTTGCCTCTCAGTTCCATAAAAATTAAGATGTTTTGTAAAACAACAATGGAGTCCAATGATTCGCAAAAACTTTTCAGTTTCAAACTGATAAACATTATTGATTTGTAGATATATATTCATTCTGAATTTGATGCCTGTAGCATGTTCCAACAAAGCAGCAACAAAAACGTTGGGAAAGATGTGAAATACTCAAAAACACCTGTTTGGAACATTCAACAGGTAAGCAAGTTAATTGGTAACAAATTATAGTATCATGACTGGGTATGAAAGAGGTGTCACTGGAAAGCTCAGTCATCCACAAGGATGATTCAAGGTTCAGTACTTTGTGAAAAACTGTGTGGGCAAATAATCCAACAGTTTAAGAACATCATATCTCTATGCACACTGCAAGGTGCACCATCTATATCCATAATACCATTAAAAGATTCAGAGAATCTGGAGAAATCTCTGCACGTAAGGGGCAAGGCTGAAAACCAACATTGAATATCTGTGACCTTTGACCCTTAGGTGGCACCGCATTAAAAGCCATCATGATTGTAAGGATATTGCTAAATGTGCTTGTGAACACTTCAAAGAATTGTTCTACAATCTACAAATGCAAGATAAGACTTTACCATGCAAAACCATGTACCATGGTTGAAAAGGATTTGAAAATAATTGCATTCTGTTTTCATTAGGGTTTACACAGTAATCCAACTTTTTCTGAATTGTGGTTGTGCCATTAAATTAAAAAATAAAATTACAATAGGCAGCCATGTCAGCTTTGCCCAAACACATACCACTGTGTCATGTTAGGTCTGCATCATTCTTGTGTCTGCATTTTCACTTGAGATGGATGTGAAACTGAAGGGCAGCACTGTACAAACAACACTGCACTTCTTCCTGCATGTAACTCGAGACATAAAATAGAATTGAGGGGAAAAGAAATTATTCAAATAAAGCCACTTAACTCCCTCAAACATTTAATTGAACACACAAGGCAAGGGACTTCATGTCAAATGTCAAAACCAAACCACACTGGCAAAACTAAATATTCACATAACTTGACTGCAAGATAACCTACAAAACAAATGACAAGTCTCAGAGGTGACTTTTTTTTTATTGACCTGAGACAACAACTGAGACAGCAAAGACTCATAACGAGCACACCTGTTGCAGGCTAAATGAACACAGGTGCAAGCTGTAGCTGGTTGCTTCTGACTGGTTGATTACCTTGTGCTAGTATGTTCCCAGTATTAAAACAGTCAGTTGTTCTGCTTCAGAGCAAAGTGCCCTCCATCTGTGCAGCCGGATGTGCAGCTCCAGTATGGCAGGTGACGATGGAAGGGGACACCGATTATGTACAACTGTAGCAGTCATATTAGTCCTGTGCTCTTTGGCTCCAAGTTTAACTTGTTTTAGCCTGCAGAGGCTCGGTGAGAACGTTGAGCAGGATAAGGAAGTTAGTGAGGCCACGGTGATGGAAGTAAGAAAAGGAAGGATTTTCTTCAATGGGAAAGAGCTTGACTCACAGTCAGGGTCTGCCTCTGCCACAGAAAGCGATGGATCACTGCATGTTGACTTGGATCACTCAGATGGTACAGGTAAGATTTAGCTGTCTAGTTATCTGATAACTTCATGTTCATTGCATGGAAATGTAGCATGATAATCAAACCAAGGCATATGGTCAAATTTCCTTTATTTGGACTTTTTTTTTTTTTTTTAAAGGGAATTGGGAGCAGACATCGCAGCTGGAGGATGCCATGGCTAACGAAGCTGCATGGAGGCGCTTAAACTCTTCCCTGCACTGTGGGCAAAACGAGATGAAATTTAAAGCCATGGGACCTGGAGCTGCATACTTAAAGCTACAAATGGGTATCATAACGCAATCATGCCTGTATCATGTGGGTTTGTTAAAGCTGTAAGTGCATGATAAGCTGGCATAGAATAATAGTCTCTTCCTCTCTCCTCTCAGGCAATGCACGTCCCCTGCCTTTGATCCAGGTGCCTGAACCCTGTGGCTACTTGATGAAGCAAAATGCAATGGGCCTCGTTTTGGTTGTTCCCTATACTGGCTGTAATGTAACTCAAGAGGTATGCCTTAACTGCTAATTGCAATAACTGGTAGCAAAAATCTTTTGTTAGAAGTTGAAAGGTATTGACAGTAGGTAAAAGTATGTTATTGGTTACATGCCTGAAATAAGGTCTGGTTAACAAAAGCTTCAGATTTTTATGTTCTGTTCTACAACTGAAAAATATTTCGAATATTTTTGAAGCTTTTACAGGTTGTGAAAGTGAAGGCTAAATGAGACTAGAGGTTGTCAGACAAATTTCATCACCCTGAACACTAGTCACTTAGTGGTGGTTGTGTGGTATAGCTTTGTCCATAGTTTAACATTGTTTTTTTCCCCCCGGGTGACTGAATTTATGCTTCAAAAATCTTAAATAGTGTGTTGAAGATTATTTTACTGGAAAAAACTGCACCAAACTTTTAATCTTATTTTCTGCACTAATCCAATGGGAAAATCTCATCAGGTTTTTGTGGAGGGAGCAAGAGGAATACAGCTTCAGTTTAGCACTACTTTTATGATAGCTGTCCAAAGGAGAAAATTAATTGGTCTGGTTGAAGCCAGCCTTTACATATTCTGAACACTTGGTTAAGTATTACAGCTCAGCTGCTTGTATCTTGTTTCAGAATGGAAACTATGTGTTGCCGATGAGTTGGCTGGAGACTCCAGTTAAATTCACCTGCCCTATATTGAGTCCCGCTTCAACTACGCCTATGCCTGCCCAGGAGCCCTGGAAACTGCCTTTACCCGACGGACTTAGGAGCCTGAATCGTCATAAGCGTCAAACGATAGGGTCCCGGCCCATCTATGATCCTCGCAATCCATTATTTCCCCGCTGGTATTACTATTCCTTGTATATGCAGACAACAACGGCAGCGCCTGACACGACCACTGCCGAGCCAACCACGAGTACTGCTGAGCCGACCACGACCACGACCACAACCACGGCCACGACCACTGCCGAGCCTGACACGACCACTGCTGAGCCGACCACAACCAGGGCCACGACCACTGCCGAGCCTACCACAACCACGACTAAGCCTACTGAAACTAAGCGTCCTGCGTATCCATACTACCCTTTATCATACTACCGTTATTACCTTTATTATTATTATTATTATTACCTCTATGCTCTTCAAAATGTTCCAGCAAAGACCACTGCACTGCCAGCTACTACATCACCACCCACTACCACTGCAAATGCTACTACTGGACCAACCACTAGTGAAATGACTACTACTGCCAACATGACCACTACAGCTTCACCATCAACCACAAAGATGCCCCAAAAGCCACAAAACCCATACTACAGACCTTATCCCTATCCATATGCTTATCCTTATCCCTACTACCCTCTAGCAGGACAGGTTCCAGGAATCCCTAACAATCCTGACATTTACAACCAGATTATTCAGCATTACTATGGAAAGCCTCAAAACCCACAAAATCCAAATACCATGCTAACTACTGTGCCTCCAGCTAACACAACTGCTAAACCACAGGGGTTGACTTACACAACCACGCCAGAAAGGACTTCTACTTCTACAACATGTGACAAAAATACCACAGCTAAGCCAGATGAGACGACTACGACGACGCCAGAAACGACTACTACTACTACTACTACAACATGTGAGACAACTACCACAGCTAAGCCAGATGCGACAACTACCACAGCTAAGCCAGATGAGACGACTACCACAGCTAAGCCAGATGAGACAACTACCACAGCTAAGCCAGATGAGACAACTACCACTAAACCAACTGACTCTAACTCTACAACGCAGCAAACAACTGACTCAAGTGAACAATCTACCCAGACAACAAAACCCAGCGATGAGACGTATCCAGGCCCACTGAGTCCTTTTTCTTCGTACAACGAGTTTCCCTTCCCTCCATACCTTGCATTCCAATACAACAAGGCTGGCAAATTCCCGGCTGACCAGAAGTACATACCTCAAGTTGGCTACAAATCTGGACTCCAGGCTCAAGCACACCCACACCCACATCCAGGCTTTGACCACTGGCAACGTCTGTCCTGGCTTTCCCACGCAATGGGCCAAGATGGGCAGGCAGTGGACTGGAAGAATCTACAGCCTAAACAAGTCTAACTCAAGATGGTAAGGACATCTTGTAGCTCATGTTTGCATTAGTATTTTAAGAGCTGAGTTTCTTAAAGATAACGTCTTCTTCTTTCAGGGGCTGCATCCTGTGATACTTCACATTCAATAAACTTGTTTTACTCAGAACTTTGTTTCTGCTGCTTTGTTATGTAAACCGTTTTTGCTAACGCTGCCTTTAGGAACAGCTTGAAATCAATTATTAACAATGAATAACCCTAACATTCAAAGCCAGAGTTGCAAGGTGTTTCACAAATCTCAGTAAATCGGAAGTAAAATTGTGCACACAAAGCAAAATGGGTCAGTTAAATGAAGCCTGGTACTGACTTGCTGCTGTAAAGGGCAGTACTTTCACGGGAGTTGCAAGCAGTCTGCTGTCCACAACATAAGGAGAGTGCACACAACATTGTTCTGAGATGCCAAACTGCAAAATGACTTGGGCCATAGGTTGTCAACAGGGGTCCTCATCAAACCTTTTTTTTCCCCCAAAAAAATGCCTGTAAAGAGAACCCAAAATATTTACAGTGACAAAAACTAGCTAACCCATTAAATCTGTGATAATGAACTAGTTGGCTACATATTGAAACATTGTCCAAATAGGCTGAGGTGTATTTTTTTTATCCCAAGTGTACAGATACTCTTGTGACCCACAGTGGATTGTTTTGTAACTTCACGAGCAAGAGATTGACAGGCCTGCCTTCCCCCTCTGAAACCCCTGGCAAAAGTGCAAAGGCATAGACTTATACAAACACACTGCACTGGCTGCTTCAGCTTGTTGCTGAATTATGTGGACTTAGCCCCCATTTTCATCAGGTCTAGGCTGATCTGTGAACAATATAAGTAGGTTTTTTTTTTTTTTGTTTTTTTTTTGGAATAGATAGCACTGTTTATTTCTCAACATGACTGGTGTTATATTCAAGGGTTCATGATCTACGTTCAGTATGTTGGGGGGGAAAAAATTTTTTTTCACTCCATGTAGATCATTAACCCATGAATACAACAGCACTGACAAGTATTTGTATCCATCTTGACCTAATGAAAATGGCGTATGATCTCAAGGCAAATGCTGCGTTTACGTATAAGGCTATGGTGCAAAGGGTTAGGCTAAAGCAGCTAACATTAGCCCTGCCACTGATTTAGCAGGTAAGTGCAAACAAAAAGAAACAAATATTCAGTGCAGTATGGTCCAACTATCACTCAAGGTATCCATGGTCTGAAAAACACTGAGGACCCCTGACATAAGCAGTAATTATAATTATTTTGCTTCCTATATATCCATATAAATTATGAGAAGTAGTGCAGCACACTTAAAGAGGATTGGCACCCATCAAAGGTTCAGATCTCAGATACTCATCCCTCGTGGGTTATTTTTTAGGAGGTTTTCCCTATCTGTACTGAGGGTCTAAGGATAGTGTCATATGCTGTACAGTTTATGAAGTCTTTCATGTCCTTTAACCCTCCTGTTGTGTTCTTTTCGGCTAACACTCATAGTGTTCCCGGTCACTTTTGACCGGGATCAGTTTATTCCATTATAAATCCACAATAATACATATATTATCACCTAAAGTTGTATTAGATCTTTTTATCAACTTCAGCTCTTGTAAGCATTACAAGTTTTGAACTTGTATTTGCTGTGTATGTCCTGCAGGCCTCATTTACCTGAGCTTATATCACTCGTTTTTTTAGGGAAAAAAACATTATATACATAATATTTTGACTATAACAAATACTAAGATGAAACCTATTCTACTATTTACCACAGAGTACTTCACTGAAATGTTTACCAAAGTCACTTTTTTGAAACCAGTTAAATTTTCTAAACTGTGGCACAAAATAACAACTTTTGTGTTCCCGGTCAAGACTGACCATTATGATTTATTTATTGAAAACAAAAGCCCAAATGTACAAAGGGTAAACTAAACTATACTAGAAAAGTAAAGTTTGAACCACACACTGTATGAACACATTTACAATTTTCTATTGGAGCTCTGAAAAGACAGTGCCATAGTGTCATCTCAGTGTTCCTGGCTTCTCTCCTCCTCATCACTGTCATGGTCAAATATGAGGTCCATAGCTTCACCTGCAGTATATCTCTTGGCCATCGTGCTGCCACAGAGTGAACTGTGAGCAAGGCTTCAGAAAAGCTTTATATACCAGAGCTGTGAGAAAGTTGTATGATTGAAACAATGTTGCAGTTTTGATT
>JAJHUR010077673.1:0-15208 GCA_027495735.1 Lutjanus campechanus | reverse complement strand
CTATGCTGATGTGAGGATGGGTGAAGGTCTTCAGTTCACAAAACAATCCTGGAGTTTCAGCAGAAAACAGGGTTGCAGCCAAATCCAGTACAATGGCAGTGAATGGTGACCACAGATAAAATGTAAAAAAGAAAAGAACACAAAACAAACACAAAATGTCTCCATCCTGCTCGTGTGATGTAATCCAAGTGTCTGTGAGCCGTGACATTAAAAATTAACCACAAAAGACACCATTTACACCATGTTTTTAGCTGAAATGTCAACTGTAGCCTCCCAGGTAGCATGTAAACATGGTGTCAATGTATCATGAGACTTCATATATCTCGCGATATTTTGTGTTTGTTTTGCGTTCTTTTTTTTTTACATTTACATTTGGTCTCCAATCACTGCCATTAGTTGCAACCCTGTTTTCTGCTGAAACTCCAGGATTGTTTTGTGAACTGAAGACCTTCGCCCATCCTCACATCAGCATAGTGGTGAGTGCATATTAAGTGGATTATCGTTCTGGGTTGGAATATCACTTTAAGTGTTCGCTTTGCTTTTGATTATAAAATCCAATATGTATTCAGACAGGGTATAACCATTGTGATGTCTGCTCTTACCCATGTCACTGGCTGCCAGTCTGACTTCTCTCATCTTCTTCACATCTTCGTCAGTCATTACAGAAAAAGAGTCAGCAGGAAGAACAGAAACCAGAACATGAACTCTGTCATCCAGAGTGGGAGATGAGTTGTAATATGGATCATTCCTGGCAATTTGTTGTCCAGGCTTGAACTGGAAAACAATAACATACAATCAAATAATGATTTTTTTGCTTAGGGCCCCATTTTGGTCAGGGGCGGCACTGCACGTGTGTGTGCTGGTGATGTGATACATGTTCCAGCCAATAGTTTCATACTGTTCCACTGATCTAAGTGGCAGTAAAGCACCAGAAATGTAGCGACGTAAAGGAAAGAAGAAGACTGCTCACTGCAGGACCAAACATGGTGTAAACAATGCAGGATGCAAACTTGTATGAAAATTCAAGTGTTTTATCAAATCTGGTCAACATCAAGTAGACACACAATACATTCTGCTGGGTGACAACGAATATAACTTTTGCTTGTTTACAAGAAAACTCCACAGGCTCCCTTTAATTAATTAAGTAATTAATGAATAGCTGAGGCACAAGAGCATATTGTTTTATAAATATGTGGTTCAGGAAGGTGGCCACTTTTGTCGGGCTAACTTATGTCAATTTCATGAGTTCAAATGATCGTACCTGGTAACCGTCTTTCACATGTCCCTTCAGGGCCAGTTCGACGTCCTCCACAAGAACTCCACGGTTAGCACTTTTCTCAAAGCCCATGATGTCATTGAAAATGACGGAAAAAATGCCACCCTTGTGTTTGTGGATTTTGTAAGTTTTGTACTGTAAAAGAAGAGGGTGTAATTATTTACATAATTTTTTATGAAATCCCAGATATAAATGCAACATAAATATCTCAAATTCACATATCATCTTCTTAATAAATAAAAGAACAAAAACAAAACAAACAAATAAAATAAAAACACAATTTCTGACAGAAATAGTTTTGAGAAATACACTTATTTGTACAGTGCATGCTTTGCCTGGCTTCCCCAGTCTCTTCATGCTCAGAGTATCCCACAGGATGTGAGTGTGTGAGAGAGATTTAAACAGGCTCTATCTGAAAGATCGCTAGTGTGTGTGTCTGTGTGCAGTGGTTGCCTACATTTGTATTTTCTTTTTAATGATTTGAAACATTTGGGGGCTGTAAAATACTGTTTATAGTCTGAATAATGTTTAATCACAACAACAAAAAATAATATTACTAATACTATTAATATTAATAATAGCAGTTGGAGCTGTCACATATAGGCCCAGATAGCAGAGAAACAGGTTGATGTACAGGGGCCACACAATGTGGAAGTAAACTGGGAAGCTCAGAACCTTTTTCAGCTTTTGCACTCTGTGAACAAGATTCACTCCAGTGAATGTGTGCCATCTTTAGGTCCATAGTAGATCAATGATGGCATCAGATAAAAATTAACTTATTTTTCAACAACACAATCAACACAATAAACAGTTATTCACCTTTTTGGTAAAGCTGTCCCCAGTGGTTGCATCAGTCGGTACTCGACCTGTAACTTTGCCTTGTAGAACACTGTCAACGGCATTGATGAAACTGGACTTGCCGGCACCGACTGGTCCATGAAGCAGAATTCTGAGATGTTTGACTTCATCATTTTGAGGTTGGTAAGATTTAACAAAATCTAGATTTTCCTTCACCCTGTTTATTGAAGAAAAAACATTTGATTAAAACACTGAATTATTTTCATTATTGGATGCTATAAAGTTATTTGTTATACTCACCCTGGAATATCCCTCCAGGGCTTCTCTGAGGGGCAAATTGCATATGTTGACAAACAGTGAGATAAAGTTATAAACAGAATATGCAATATTTTCTTTGGAAAAAATGGAATAATGTTTGTAATATTTGTAGCATCTTACTCACCAAACAGTTTTGAGTTACCTCCCCCCATATCTGTAAATGAAGACATTTATATGTAAATATTCATGAATTTATCACAGTGGTGTGTGACTGCGACCTAAAGTAGCATAAAATTGAAATACTCAAGTACTAAACTAAATACTAAAGTACAATTCTTGGTAAGTTCAGTACTTGAATAAATGTACAGTACTAAGTTACTTCCAGCACTGACTTACTCTTATAGTCTATTAAATGTCAACATAACTCTTATCTTATTGTCAGTATGTTACATTATAAGCTTAAAAAGACAACAGAGCATGACAGTTACATCTTTTACTGTATTATCAGTGGCACAAGTGATGATGCAGTGATTAAAAAGCTTCTTCTTGGTGGATCAGTTGGTAAAGTGTTCACTCCATGTACTGAGACTGTGAGTCCTCTGCAGCAGCTGTGGGTTTGACTCCCCCTTATGGCCCTTTGCTGCATGTCTGTCCCTCCCTTTCCTGTCATGTCTTCAGCTGTCCTGTCATTAAAGGTATAAAACAAGCTTCTTCTTCATGTATTTCTTTAATACCAAAACAGGAATAATTGAGTGACACTATATAGTCCTACAGTAGTTTTACATGGGAGACCACAAGTGAATAGACCACAAATAGGTATAAAATCAAGCAGTACATTTGAAAACACATAAATTAATTCATAAATACATAATAAAATTTAAAATCTATTTGAAAATGCAATTTTAAAAGAGAACTAAATAACTGGATTCACAAATTGAAGAAGAAGAGAGAATACAGATTTTAGTCTGGGATTTTAAAGGACAGTGTCTTTTCCACATCCCTGCAGCTTTTCTTTGTCCTATTAGTTATTCCATGTGCTGAGTCATCTGACTTCTCCTTTTAGTCTCCTTTAGCCGTCCTGTGACATTGTCTCTCATCATCATAAGTGATGACTGATGGAGTATTATTTTTCTATGAGTCTAGTTTTTTATAGAAATCCTGCACAGCATACCTTTACCTAAAACACAAAAATATTGTTTAACTATGTCAAAGTTATGTCAAAGCATTTTATATTTAAATAAAAGTCTATTCAATTTTCACTTTCAAGTTCAGTAAAAAGTCAGAAGAATAAAAGAGGCTCAGTTCTGCAGCTCAGAAAACACATTTCTCATAAAAGTGCTTTTGTTTGGTGTAAACATCATAAAGAGACATTAAATCAAACCAAAGAAATAAAAGAGTCAAACATTACCCAAAATTAACAAATGGCATTTTGTTTTCACAATCACAGGAGCATATTTTACTCCCATATCTGAGGAGAAACATAATAAAAAGTCCTTACCTTCACTTGTGTGGCTCTGGACAGAGTGATGCTGAAACATTGAGAGGGTCAGTGTTTATAAAGGGTCTCCTGTTTGTTTCACTTTTGTTTTTCAGTTTCAGTTTGTTCCCAACCATGTGACTTAAAAGAAGATCCCTAAATAATTCCCCAATGTAATGAGTATTGGCTGAACCCACTAACAGCACACAGGCACAGACAGACATTTGGTAATGACCTTTATTGAAACACAGGCTGAAGAGGAACTTGAACAGGTGAGGTAGAACAGGTAAAAGTTCGTTACTCAGGCAATGAGTTAACACACGGTCTTTGAGGCTCGAGCTTGAAAGACAAACCAAGCCGAACCTGGAGATGGGACCGTGAGCCGTGATGTGCGCCCAAGGATCCAAACAATTTTTTTCCGTGGCAGGCGACTGTACCAGGAGGAAGCAGGCAGGAGATGAGGTTGGCGAGGCGGGGGGTCCGAAACCAGACGAGGAGTCAGACAAGGCAGATGAGGGACAAGCAGGAGGAGGGTTGAGGCCAGGCAGAAGAGTTGGAACCAGATGAGTAGTCATGTCGTTGTGTGGGTGACTGTTCCCAGAAGATGGTTGTTGAGGGCAGTGGTGGGGACCAGGCAAGGAAGAGGAACCCACTTTATGTCCACCCTGGAGTCAATGAAAGTGGCAAGGAAATGGGACCCACCCACCAGCAGGAGCTTGGCCTGGCATATGGGCCTGGAGGTCAGGAAGAGTCTTATGGGGGTTCAACTTGACTGGCCACAATGCAGGCACAGGTTCCCCTGACAATGATGATCACATTTCCTCTGACTCAAGCTGGTGCGTCCCAGCTGCATTGTCGTGCGGATGAACTGTTGATGCCCCTTGTGGCTGGGTCAGTTGGTGGCAGCTGGATGACCCCTGCTGCTTCTGCCGCGTCTGAATGCAGAGGCCGATGTGGGCGCTGAGCTCAGTCCAACGTGGATGGAAGCTCAAAGGAGACCAGCTCATGGGACACCAGCTCATCCTTGTTATGACCCTGTGGATCATTTGTGATGTTTTTGCATGTTGCAGTGTCTCGTCTCCTTGGTGTGTGTGTTCTCTCTCTCTCTCTATTAGGAATGAATGAATGAATGAATGAATGAATGAATGAATGAATGAATTGGGCGCAGGTGCTGTTCGACGACTGGCTGCCTCGTCTGATTGCTGCCACGCGATTGGTCAGGGGGCGGAACCCCTGACTATTTGAACCTCGCACCGTCTTCACTCTGTCTCCATTCCAGCCTTTCCACCAACGGGAAACGTCGGCCTGTTGCAATGATTGTATTTTCATAGTAAACTGTTAAGAGTTGTGATGAGATAGTTCGTGCTCTGTGGAGTTCTTCTGAAGCTTGTTGTGATAGAGTATAGAGTAAGTTAAAACATCCATTTGTAAATATCTGTAAATAGTAGAGCAGTATGTAGGAGGGAGGAGCCTTTTCCTTTAACTCATTTTCTCCTGTTTACTTTGCTTATAGGAGGTAGGTTAGAGTTTTGTCATTTATTTACCTTTTATTTTGATTAGGGAAGTTAGGGTTAATTTAGAGTTCGTTTTGTTTGTTATATTGGCATTTTCCCCCTCTGAAGAAAAATAAAAACTACTCCTTTTGAACTTGATACTGGATGTCGCTGGCCTTTCTTGTGGTGGGAAGACTGGGGGAGCACTCACTCATGTTGTGCCAAGGTTTCCCCTAGGCCAGGACATAACAGTCCTTGACGTACTCAGCCAGCTCGTGGAACAGGTGTCACAAATGGCAGCTGGGTTCCAGTCGCTCTGATGGGCTCTGGTACAAAAGTCTATGGAAAAGTCAGCCATGCACTAGTTCCCCCGGCACAAGTTCCTGAATCCCTTGGCAGTGTCTGATTCCAAATGCGCCACTCGTGTGGTGTCCAAGTCTCCGCGAGCTGCCCATATTGAGAAATTTTACATCTCAAATCTTCATTTGGCATTTGGTTTGGTTTAAGACAACAAACAATGTCGTTCATATGGAAAAAATGTTGCTTGTTTACATGTTATCTTATTATCTTTGTAGATATGTTCACAAAGTTGTTCAGCTCTAAGGAGTGTCCACCCTCTACTGAAAGTAAGACACTTTAAAGAACATTGACACATTTTTCAATTGTGTTGAACTTATTTCTTTAATGTATGACTCATGTATCAACATGTGCACTTAACTTGTCAGCTTGTCCTGAGACATGGAGACACATACCATGGGGGTGAGTGATGTGTTAAGTTTGTGGCGCGTCTGGCTGAACTATTTTTAAAACCGAAAGTGTACACACCTCTATTTTGAGACTGTTTGTTATGTGACTTATGTTTAATGTGATATTCCACCCGAGAACGATAGTCCACTCAATATGTACTCACCACTATGTCGATGTGAGGATGGCTGAAGATCTTCAGTTCTCAAAACAATCCTGGAGTTTCAGCAGAAAACTGGGTTGCAGCCAATTGCAGTGAATGGTGACCACGGATAAAATGTAAAAAAAAAGAACACAAAACAAACACAAAATGTCTCCATCCTGCTCGTGTGGTGTAATCCAAGTGTCCGCGAGCCGCAACATTAAAATTTAACCACAAAAGATGCCATTTACACCATGTTTTTAGCCGAAATGTCAACTGTAGCCTCCCAGGTAGCATGTAAACATGGAGTCAATGTATAACAAGACTTCGTATATCTCTTAATGGACGCATGTGTAAAAGTATCGCGAGATCGACACCATGTTTACATCCTACGTGATACATGCTACAGTTGACATTTTGGCTAAAAACATGGCATAAATGGCATTTTTTGCGTTTTTTGTTAGAGATTGATGCTGGTTAGATATATCCATTTGATAACCTGTGCATCTGTTCTTTTATTTTGTACACTTCAGTCACTTTGTTTTTTTTTTTAAATTTTCTCTTGTGTTTCTTTTTTTACTATACATGCTCTTTTATATAGCACTTGCACTTGCCTTACTTATTGTTTTATGTAAATATTTTTTGGTATTATGTTTGTATGCACCAACGTGCCATAACAAATTCCTGGTAGGCGAAAACCTACTTGGCAATAAAACTGTATCTGATTTTTGATTTCGGATTCTGATTATTTTGCGAATGGGTTGTCAAATTGCAGAAACACTTTCTGATTCTGTTTCTTGATTCTTTTACACCCATTGTATTTTTAATACATAAATGAGTATGAGTAGAAGTGCAATCTTGAAAAATATTTATTTACTATTTGCAATTAGTTACTTCCATCCCTGTGTAAGAGATAATAACTGTACTGTCATCGAGACGAGTCAGGTGCAGCAGTGGACAGACTCAAATGCTGACAGGCAGAGTTTGTGGAAATATTAATGCCATTGAAGTGAGTCAGGAAGTAAAATGGGGCTTTGATCAATAAATTGAGATCTTCTTGTAAGTGGTTGGGAATAAACTGAAACTGAAAAATAAAAGTGAAACAAAGATGATACCCTATAAAAATTCCTTCTCCCTCAGTGATTCAGCACCACACTGTCCAGAGCCACAGAAGTGAAGGTAAGAACTTGACTCTTTTTATTTCTTTGGTTTGATTTAATGTCTCTTTATGATGTTTACACTAAACAAAAGCACATTTTATGAGAAATGTGTTTTCTGAGCTACAGAGCTGAGCCTCTTTTATTCTTCTGACTTTTTACTTCACTTTAAAAAACTGACTTGACTTTTATTTAAATATAATATAGTGAAATTATTCTAAAATTCTACTCAGTAGTTTAAACTATGCTGCATTAAAACTACTCTGACATGTACAATTTCTCAAAAAACTTGTTTACATGTGATGCAGTAAAAGTGACACGTTACACAACTGATGGCAGGTGATGGAAAAAAAATATACAACAGAGGCTGCAATTGAAAGTGTGCTACAATTTTATTTAAATATAATATGCTTTGACATAACTGTGACACAGTTAATCGTTGCATCATCACTTGTGCCACTAATAGTAAAAGATGTAACTGTCATGCTCTGTTGTCATTTTAAGCTTATAATGTAATATACTGACAATAAGATAAGAGTCTCCAAGTTATGTTAACATTTAATAGACTATAAGAGTAAATCAGTGCTGGAAGTAACTTAATACGTTTACTAACGTACTGAAGTTACCTAGAATTGTACTTTAGTATTTAGTTTAGTACTTGAATATTTCAATTTTATGCTACTTTAGGTTACAGTCACACCCCACTGTGATAAATACATGAATATTTACATATAAATGTCTTCATTTACAGATATGGGGGGAGGCAACTCACAACCCGTTGGTGAGTAAGATGCTACAAATATTATTCCATTTTTTTCCAAATAAAATGTTGCATATTTTATTTGCATTAAGTTTTATAACTTTATCTCACTGTTTGTCCACATGTCTAATTTGCCCCTCAGAGAAGCCCTGGAGGGACTTGATTTTTATTTAAATATAAAATGCTCTGACATAACTTTGACATAATTAAACAATATTTTTGTGTTTTAGGTAAAGGCATGCTGTGCAGGAGTTCTCTAAAAAACTATGTATAGACTCATAGAAAAATAATACCCCATCAGTCATCACTTATGATGAGAGACACACCTAAAATGTCACAGAAAGGTTAAATAGAGAGCCTATAAGGAGAAGTCAGATGACTCAGCACTAACTAATAGGAAAAAGAAAAGCAGCAGGGATGCGGAAAAGGCACTTTCCTTTAAAATCCCAGACTAAAATCTGTATTCTCTCTTCTTCTTCAGTTTGTGAATCCACTTATTTAGTTCTCTTTTACAATTGAATTTTCAAATAGATTTTAGATTTTATTATATTTTTATGAATTCATTTTTTTTTTTTTTTATGTACTTACTGGCTGTTTTGTGCTGTTTTTGTTAATGTTGTTTGTTATTATTTTGTTATTGTTATTTTAGTTTTGTTCATTTTATTTTTTATGCTGGATTAATCTTTTATTTGTAAATACTTAATATAATTCTTTTTTATTGCCCATTAAAATATGAAATAATTAATTACTTTGTAATTGAGGCTGTTTATAGATTAATGAATTCATGTTTAAACATATTTATTAATGCCTATTTTTATTGTACAATCAGTTAATTAATGAAATGTGTTGTAACTATTTTATTGACACTTGTGATCCTCCATATTACTATATTACCAGTTACTCAGTCAGAAAAAAAAAAATCTTGTTTTGTTATTAAAGAAATACATGAAGAAGAAGCTTGTTTATGCCTTTATGATAGAACAGCTGAAGACATGCAGCAAAGGGCCATAAAGGGGAGTCAAACCCACAGCTGCTGCAGAGGACTCACAGTCTCAGTACATGGAGTGAACACTTTACCAACTGAACCACCAAGAAGAAGCTTTTTAATCACTGCAGCATCACTTGTGCCACTAATAATACAGTAAAAGATGTAACTGTCATGCTCTGTTGTCATTTTAAGCTTATAATGTAATATACTGACAATAAGATAAGAGTCTCCAAGTTATGTTAACATTTATTAGACTATAAGAGTAAATCAGCGCTGGAAATAATTATATTTACTCAAGTACTGAGTATTTCAATTTTATGTTACTTAAGGTCACAGTTACACACCACTGTGATAAATTCATGAATATTTACATGCAAATATCTTCACTTACAGATATGAAGAGAAATTCCGCACTGCATGGTGAGTAAGATGCTACATATATTAATTCCATTTTTCTCCGAATAAAATATTGCATATTTTATTTGCATTAAGTTTTATAACTTTATCTCACTGTTTGTCAACATGTGTAATTTGCCCTTCAGAGAAGCCCTGGAGGGACTTGGCTTTTATTTAAATATAATATGCTCTGACATAATTTTGACATAGTTAAAGTGATATTCCACTATGCGAGATTAAGCCATTTTATATGTACTCACCACTATGCCGATGTGACGATAAGTGAAGATCTTCAGTTCACCAAACAATCCTAGAGTTTTAGGAGAAACAGGGTAGCAGCCTCATCCAGTACAATGGCAGTGAATGGTGACCACGGATAAAACGTTAAAAATAGCACACAAAACAAACACAAAATGTCTCCATCCTGCTTGTGTGGTGTAATCTAAGTGTCCGCAAGCCGCGACATTAAAAATTAACTGCAAAAAACGCCATTTGCGCCATGTTTTTAGCTGAAATGTCAGCTGTAGCTTGTAGCCCGTAAGATGTAAACATGGCGTCGATCTCGCGAGACTTCGACACGTGCGGCCATTAGGATATCTCGCGAGATCGACGCCATGTTTACATTTTACCGGCTACGTGCAACAGCTGATATTTTATCCGTGGTCACCATTCACTGCCATTGTACTGGATGAGGCTGCTACCCTGTTTCTCCAAAAACTCCAGGATTGTTTGGTGAACTGAAGATCTTCGCTTATCATCACATCGGCATAGTGGTGAGTACATATAAAATGGCTTAATCTCCCATGGTGGAATATCACTTTAAACAATATTTTTGTGTTTTAGGTAAAGGCATGCTGTGCAGGATTTCTATAAAAAACTATATATAGACTCATACAAAAATAATACCCCATCAGTCATCACTTATGATGAGAGACACACCTAAAATGTCACAGAAAGGTTAAATAGAGAGCCTATGAGGAGAAGTCAGATGACTCAGCACTTAGAATAACTATTATAAAAGAAAAGCAGCAGGGATGTGGAAAAGACACTGTCCTTTAAAATCTCAGACTAAAATCTGTATTCTCTCTTCTTCTTCTTGTGAATCCACTTATTTAGTTCTCTTTTACAATTGAATCAAATAGATTTTAGATTTTATTATGTTTTTTATGAATTAATTTATGTATTTTTTAAAATGTACTTACTGGCTGTTTTGTGCTGTTTTTGTTAATGTTGTTTGTTATTATTTTGTTATTGTTATTTTGGTTTTGTTCATTTTATTTTTTATGCTGGATTAATCTTTTATTTGTAAATTCTTAATATAATTCTTTTTTTATTGCCCATTAAAATATGAAATAATTAATTACTTTGTAATTGAGTATGTTTATAGATTAATGGATTCGTGGTTAAACATATTTATTAATGCCTATTTTTATTGTAGAATCAGTTAATTAATGAAATGTGCTGTACCTATTTTATTGACACTTGTGATCCTCCATATGACTATATTACCAGTTACTCAGTCAGAAAAAAAAAATCTTGTTTTGTTAGTAAAGAAATACATGAAGAAGAAGCTTGTTTATGCCTTTATGATAGAACAGCTGAAGATATGACAGCAAAGGGAGGGACTAGACTTGTAGTCAAGACTGCCTAAACCGAGACCAGGACCAGAGAGTATCAAGACCAAGACAAGACCAAGACAGACCAAGTCAAGACAAACCAAGTCAAGACCAAGACTAGTTCAGCTCCAGACCAAGACCGAGACCGAGACCAAAAAAAAAAAACCTGGATTTTTTGCCATGTTGCATGAGTTGTAGAACATAAGCACCATACTGGATTCAGCTGCTTAGTATAAATATGAGATTCTATTCAACTACAGGCACAATAATACAGGGACGGTGCATGTCTTCTACACTATTTGAGGATTGAGTCTTGAGTGTTGTTAAGGACTGACATGACTATTAACTAGTCTCAAAGTCATCTAACAAAATAACAAGCCTCCAATACCACCCTGCACCTCAAAAAAGTCTAATGAATGGTAAATATGTTACTGATTTAAATTGTCTCTTACCTAGAATTGTACTTTAATCAAGTATTTCAATTTTATGCTACTTTAGGTCACAGTCACACACCACTGAGATAAATTCATGAATATTTACATGTAAATGTCTTCATTTACAGCTGTGTTCGAAGTTTTTTCACTGTGTGGTGAGTAAGATGCTGCAAATATTACAAACATTATTCCATTTTTCCAGAGAAAATATTGCATATTTTATTTGCGTGAAGGTTGACAACTGTCACTGTTTGTTAACATATGCAATTTGCCCCACAGAGAAGCCCTGGAGGGATATTCCAGGGTGAGTATGAATAAACATAAAGGGCCCTATCTTACACCCAGCACAATGTGAATGCACTGGTGGCACAGGTGGCACTGCTAGCTTACACCGGCACAGTTGCCATACGTCTGCAAGATAGTCAATGAACTTGTACTTTGTCGTGGGTGGGAGGTCTAAAAATGAGGGCAAAACAAAGGCGTGGCCAGGTGCATTTGCTATCTTATGCATGGCACATTGGAGTCTAAACCACTGGCGCCTTAGATCCACTAAAACCTGGTTGAAGCGCAAAGTCTGTGATCTGTCTGCACAAGAATCACAAAACCCCTTCATTTACGTTAAACAACTGAGTACATGAGTCTTCGTTGAAAATTATTCTCATTAATACTGAATAGGGTATTATTATTATAAATTAAATTTATTAAAGCCTAATAAATCTCAATAGACCTGCAAAGTGTGCACAGGACAGGATCACAGCTGTCAGATCATCTTTAAAAGATCAGTCAGCCTGACAGCTGGAACAGCTGTAGTGTTTGTGTCTGCGTTTTTATGGGGATTCAGAAAAACAAGGATTAATAAATTATAATCTATAACATATACAAGGAATAAGACGTTATATGTGACCATGAGACTGGCCAGACCTGGAGAGAAAAAGGTGTGAGTACTTTTTTTTTGCAGAAACACTTTCTGATTCTGGTTCCTGAGCAGGGCAGAGGAGGGAGGATGGGAGAAGAAAATGAGGATGAGGAGGAAGAAGAAAAGGAGATGGAGAATGAGCAGCTGCACTGCAGTAACATGGTCCTGATTGAGGTCTGGGTGGGCTCTCTACTCTCAACAGCACCATCTCTCTCTCTCTCACTCCTCACTCCTCTCCCCTGCTCCTGCCCACTGGCTCCTTCCTCAGGAGCTTCAGCCAGCAGAGCTGCATAACAATGTTGATGATATTAATGATTTACAGAGAATGAATGAATGACAGTGTAACTCAGGGTGCTTCAGTGTAAAACATAGTTACATATCTGCAGGATATTTACAGTTAATTTATTGTATTACTTTGTGCAGATGTTAATATAAAATAACAGATTTATGCATGAAGCTGCACTTTCACTTCTCCAACCAGGAGATCTGTCTCCTCGCATGAAAATCTTTCCTCTTTGTTTCTTCTGCCGTCATGCTGCCGCTGCTTGCGCTCGTTGTGCACTTGCTTCTTAAAAGTGATGAGAGACAACTTTAGGATTGGTTTATTGCATGTTTGGCCTAAATGAATTAATCAAGGGACTTGGCCACAGCTGATAGGTATATCCAGCAGTGTGCTGCGTCTATGGCACAAGATGGCAAAGGTGGGTTTGGACACACCTTCAGTAAATTAAATCCATTCCACCTTGTGCTTTCAACTTGCTCTTTATATCATTGTAAGATAGGACCCAAAGTCATTATGATGTCACTGTGTCCTTCCTGTGTGGTTCTGCTCCTGAAAAAGACACAACTCTATAACATCCGATAATGAAAATAACTGTGTTTTAATCAAATGTTTTTTCTTCAATAAACAGGGTGAAGGAAAATCTAGATTTTGTTAAATCTTACCAACCTCAAGATGATGAAGTCAAACATCTCAGAATTCTGCTTCATGGACCAGTCGGTGCCGGCAAATCCAGTTTCATCAACTCTGTTGAGAGTGTTCTACAAGGCAGAGTTACAGGTCGAGTTATGACTGATGCAACCGCTGGGGACAGCTTTACCAAAAAGGTATATATATATATATATAATATAATATAATTCTAATCTGATGCCATCATTGATCTACTATGGACCCAAAGATGGCACACATTCACTGGAGTGAATCTGGTTCACAGAGTACAAGAGCTGAAAAAGGGTCTGAGCTTCCAAGTTTACTTCCACATTGTGTGGCCCCTGTACATCAACCTGTTTCTCTGCTATCTGGGCCTATATGTGACAGCTCCAGCTGCTATTATTAATTCTAATAGCATTTCTCAAAACAATTTCTTTCAGAAATTGTGTCTTTTTGTGAGACTGGTTGTTTGTTTTTTTGTTTTCATTTAGTAAGTAGATGATAAGTAAATTTGAGACATTTGTGTTGGTTTAAGAATTGCATTTATGTCTGGGATTTCATAAAATTATGTAAATAATTACACCCTCTTCTTTTACAGTACAAAACTTATAAAATCCGGAAATCAGGCGGCTTTTATTCCGTCATTTTTAATGACATCATGGGTTTTGAGAAAAGTGGTAACCATGGAGTTCTTGTGGAAGACGTCAAACTGGCCCTGAAGGGACATGTGAAAGACGGTTACCAGGTACGATCATTTGAACTCTTGACATTGACATAAGTTAGCCCGACAAAAGTGGCCACCTTCCTGAACCACATATTTATGAAACAATATGCTCTTGTGCCTCAGCTATTGATTGATTACTTAATTAATTAAAGGGAGTCTGTGGAGTTTCCTTGTAAACAAGGAAAAAGTTATATTTGTTGTCACCCAGCAGAATGCATTGTGTGTCTACTTGATGTTGACCAAATGTGATAAAACACTTGAATTTTCATACAAGTTTGCATCCTGCATTGTTTACACCATGTTTGGTCCTGCAGTGAGCAGTCTTCTTCTTCTTTCCTTTACGTTGCTACATTTCTGGTGCTTTACTGCCACTTAGATCAGTGGAACAGTATGAAACTATTGGCTGGAACATGTATCACATCACACATACATACACACACACATACACACACACACACACACACACACACACACACACACACACATGCATTTTTGTGTCTACAGCACAAACAACAAAATAGGGACCCTAAAACTGCTCTACAGCACTACAGTGGTCAAAAACTTCACAGGCTACCTGTTTTGTTTTTTTGTTTTGTTTTTTGTTTTGTTTGTTTGTTTGTTTTTTACTATTTTGATTTAAAACACATTTGAACATTGCTCAGTTTAAAAAATCATTATTTGATTGTATGTTATTGTTTTCCAGTTCAAGCCTGAACAACAAATTGCCAAGAATGATCCACATTACAACCCATCTCCCACTCTGGATGACAGAGTTCATGTTCTGGTTTCTGTTCTTCCTGCTGACTCTTTATCTGTAATAAGTGATGAAGTTGTGGAGAAGATGAGAGAAGTCAGACTGGTAGCCAGTGACATGAGTAAGAGCAGACATCATAATGGTTATACTCTGTCTGGTTACACATTGGATTTTATGAATCAAAAGTGAATGTTTAAAGTGATATTCCCCCCCATAGTATACTCAGTATGTACTCACCCCTATGCTGATGTGAAGATGGGTGAAGATCTTCAGTTCACAAAACAATCCTGGAGTTTCAGCAGAAAACAGGGTTGCAGCCAAATCCAGTACAATGGCAGTGAATG